>JAOSBK010007666.1:0-13312 GCA_027568895.1 Erythroxylum shatona
AAAAATTTCAATTTATGTATATATGGAGGCCCTCTTATGCATGAACATGCCGAGACTAATTTATACACTCCTAACCCTTCCCAATTGACCAATTTACCTTTCCCATCGATGATGAGATGTTACAGAGAAGTCCAAAAGCAATTATGTATCTCTAAAGAGTGCGATTAAATCATTGGAATCTGTAACTGAGAATTTGGCAACTAGGAAGTCTCTTGATGTCGACTATAAGCAAAAGGTTTTTGAAAAGGAAGTTTTAGAAGAAAGAGTAGCTAAGTTGAAAAATACACTACTCAAAAGTGATTTTGATAAGGTAAGACAATTAGAAGAAAAAGTCACTGCCTTAGAACTTGAAAAGGAGAAAAGTGTTAGAAAGATCTTATCTCTAGAAAAAAGATATGGAAAAATTCATTACTGGAAGAAAGAATCTTAATGCATTGCTTGGTATTCGTAAATGCATTTTTTGTAAGGCTAGAATATGATACAATGAAAATAACAATATCAGGCCATACAAAAAAATTTGTTAAATCCGGCATAAGCTATAGCCAAGATAGCAGGAACCTGTTAAGTGGCAAAAATCATAATAATTGTTGATCTTTTTTGTGCGATTATTATGGTAAGCATGATCATATTATTCATTCTTTTAATTTTGCATAAAAAGAAATTATCTTAGATGTATGTTTGGAGACCGAAAGGTCAAATTAACAACCTGAAAGGACACAAAAAAATTTAGGTACCTAAAATGAGATAATGCTTTCTATATATATGTTTCAAAACAGAGACAAGGGAAAATCAATGGATAGTTGATAATGGTTGTTTGAGACACTTAATAAGTGAAGTATCAAACTTCAACTACATTGAAAGAAAGGATGGAGCTAAAATTGTATTTGTAGAAAAAAATAATAAAGTGATGGTCACTGAAATTGGTAAAATTGGTGATTCTAACTCTACCTCTATTGACAACATTATCTTTGTTAATGGTTTGAAACATAACCTATTGAGTGTGAGTTAGCTACATAACAAAGGTTACAAAGTCATTTTCTATGCATCTCATTATGAAATTGTTGATATTCATAATGATAATATTGTGTTTGTTGGTCCTAAAAATTAGAATATTATATTGTGCTTAACTGAAAGATTTGTCCTCACAAAGTTTTAAGTGCTTTATCTCTTTAGAAAAGAATTTGTTTAACTGGCATAGAAGGTTTGGACATGCCAGTATAAGCATTATGTCAAATTTGTCCAAAAATGAGTCAGTAAGAGGACTACTGAGCTTAAAGTTCGAAAGCAATCAGGTTTGTGAGACTTGTTTAAAAGGTAAATAAGTCAAAAGCATCTTTCCTCCCAAAAATATTATGTCAACTAGCCAACCACTTGAACTTGTGCATATGGGTTTAGTCAATCTCCCTAGGACTCAGAGTTTTGGTGGTAAACATGACAATTTTGTTCTAGTAGATGATTACTCCAGATTTACATGGGTTTATTTCTTATCAAATAAGGATGATGTTTTTAAAGTATTTGAGAAGTTTTGCAAAAAAAAAAAGATAGAAAAAGGACACTAAATCACTTTAATTTGGAGCGATCATGGAGGAGAATTTGATAACAGAAAATTTGATGAATTTTGTGACAATAATGGTATAACTCTCTATTCGCCCCTAAAATTTTTATTGATGAATAAGCATGATTTAAGATTAATTATGAGTTTTTGATGGATTAAATTTTTTTAGAGTAAATTAACGTGCCAATGTTAGTAGGATTTTATTACAAGAGTTAGTTAAATTAAAGTGTTAAGAGTGTATAGACTAAAGAGCATTTTAGGTAAGTCACTTAAGAATAAAGGGCTTTAGGGCATGAAGGAAGGGCAATATGGACTTTTTACATTCATTAAAGGTATAAATGGAAGAAGAAAAGTGTAGTCTTGTTATTAGAAGAATAAGAAACGTGAATTGAAGGGAGAGAACAATGAAAAACAAAATAAGAGAGAAAAAGGAGAGAATTCGTGCATGAGAGAAAGGAAGGGAGAAAAAGCTAGGGTTTTATCTTTTCTTAGCTTTCAAGAGGGAATTTGAGGTTGTTCAAGAAGAGAAAGAGAAAGAGGAAGAGAAAAGTTTTGCATTAAGCCAAGAATCTTATTATTTGGTGGAGACTCAAGGTAAGCTCATCCTTAATCTTTTGGATTTTTAAAAAGGTTTTAGTTCTTAAAGCCTAAGAATTGCATGGGTTTAAGCTTTCTAGGATCAATTTTATGCTTATGTTTATTTGGTTCCTTAAATTAGAATTCCTATTGAATTGGGAATTTTGTCAATGCTAAGAAAATCAAAAGAGGCGAGAGGAGCATGAGGAGAGGCATTTTTGGGCAAGCCTTTAAGTAAGGAATTCAAGGTGGGTTACATTTTTATAATTAAGTAATAAGCCATAAATTTTCCTTTTAAGAAATGGAAATAAATGATTTTCAATTACTTTATTTATGTGCATTTATTGCTTTTTAAATGCTTTAAGAACGTGTTATATGTTTGTATATGAATTATGTTATTGATTTATGAAATGAATGATGGAAATGATTCTACAAAGAATATGAAAATACTTTTTGAAAAGATATTATGATTACGAATCAAATTTTAGAAATGTACCATTTTGAGCAATATGTTTACAATATGTGAAATGCATGATTATATGGGCTTGTGGTGGTCCCCTAAGTTAAGTCAAGTGCACTTTGACAAAAGACTTCTCCCACCTGCCCGCTAGTGGCATGGAGCTACTTCATGGACTCCCCTAAGTTTATGACTACCTAACACCATTAAGTGGGATTGCAATAGTACGTTCTGTTCATGACTACCGAAGACCATTATGTAGAAATGTGTAGTACATTTTGTTTGGACCCACTCAAACCATTTTAATATGCTTCTATGTTGACAAGTTTGATGAATACATGATTTATTTTGTTTATGAATTGTTTGATAAATGAGAATTTGGAAAAAATGTGTTTTATGATTCAATGTGAATTTATACAAAGGAAATGAATATTTCAATGGTTTTGCTTATTATCGGTTATAAAACTGTTACCCATAAGCTTTAAGCTTACCCCTATTCCTTCCATCTCTAGGTGAGGAGCAAGAGATTGAGTGACCGAGAGTCAAGACATCACTTTGAATTTGCATGTTTTATTTTGTTTTGGAGTAATTTATCTAAAACAAGGCTGTAGTTGTATTTTGAGCAATTATCATTCAAGTATCTTTTGTATTTTAGGATTTTGCAAAATGATATATTGTGGTTCGAAATGCCATTAGAGCTTTGTAAAAGTCTTTTCTTTTGAGGTTAATGAAACATGAGTTTGTGTATGGATGAGGTTGAGTTGAAATTAGATATACTTGAGGAAGTTATCAACTTGAGATGATGAATTTTGAACATGAATTATTGTTATATATAAGTGAGATGTTATGGAAAAGAAATATAGGATTTTTATGAATGATGAAAATTAGTTGTAAATGATGAGTCAAATGAGTAGAGATTAGAGAATTTAGTGAAATAATATTGGTAGTTAAATTGTTATGAAATGATGTTACATTAGAGGAAGTGAATTTGTATTGCATTTTCAAGTTTTCATAGGGAAAAAAACTTAGTGTTCTAGCTTTAGGGGAAAATCTATATTAATCTATACTGAATTAGACAAAGTTATCGAAGTTGTAGATTATCTTCCTAGCTTTTCAATGATATAAAGTATGAAATTTTTGGATATCGGAGTTAAGAGATATGATCATTATACGTAGTGATATTACTAGGATGTATATACAGAACAACTAGTAAATGAAGTGATATCGCAGTAGGAGAGTTGAATTTGGAAAGATTATGAGTGAAAGTGGTGTTAGAATGGATGTAGGATCCATTGGAGATGTCTTGGAGAGGGAGATTTTAGTAAAAATCTGAGGAGTACATAGCTAGGCTGTGTAAATTAACACTAACCGTGTCTTCTAAAGATGAAAAGGCCACTAGACCGGGCATACACGGTCTACCCATGTATTTCAACTCAGCCCATATATTGACCCTCCAAATTGAAAAGTATCTCTTTGAAGTCTTAAAAGAAGTTATAGATCTAGAAGTCCTCTTTGAAACTGTTCTAAGATAACCTTAATCCGAAATCTCTAGAGAAAGTTGTGCCTTTTATACCAAAACATATCTGAAGAGTATAAATTGGATATTATACTAAACATACTTCGGTATTTCGATGCTATTTTGATTTGTAGGGCTCAAAATGAGGTGATTCTTAATTCAAATCAAACTAGAAACATTAAGCTACAATTTTTCTAAAGAAGTCATTTTGAAATCCTAATTTGAAGATTTCTAAAATATGTTCTGAAGTTGAAGGAATAAGTTTGATTTTAGTGACTGACTGGTGTGAGCATACTACCCTTGTGGGATGCGTATTCAGATGTCACTTAGGACGTTAGGCACGTGTCTTGCGAGGGTGGGGTGTCCAATACTTATAGTATCAGAGCATGAAGATGAACTGGTGTTGGCTAAGAGATTTCATGAAAATAACCTTACAGGATAGTATGCTCACATTTTATGACTTCCGAATAGTTGGGCTTCGAAAATGGGGCCCAGCTCTCTCGACTTCTCTTATCCAAGGAGGCCTCAACAAAAGGGAGTTACAGAGAGAAAGAAAAGAATGTTGGTTGATATATACAGGACCATACTGTGTGAAAGAGGACTACTTCATAGATATTGGGCAGAAGCAATATCAATACCATGTTATATACTTAATAGATGTCTTGTAAGACCTATTATGAAAAAATCCCCCTATGAGTTGTGGAAAGGAAGAAATCCAAATATTGCTTACTTTCGAGCATTTGGCTGCAAGTGTTTCATGCTAAACAATGGAAAAGAAGACCTTGGAAACTTTGATGTAAGATCAGACAAAGCTATTTTCTTAGGCTACAGTATCACTAGTAAAGGATTAAGAGTTTACAATAAAAGAACAAAAAAGATAGAAGAGTCGATACATGTAGTATTTGATGAAGCACTACCTTTGACAATAACAACTGACTCAGATGATGAAGAGCATCCTTTGATTCCAAAAAATACATTAGAGAATCAAACTACACCTATAATACCTTCATAATCACAAAATTAATAAGGCCCCTCTGAAGCTAGAATAGAGCGGGCTGCTTCATCTTAATAGGAGCTTATACAACAAAAAATACCGAGAGAATGGAGAGGTCTTGATACACATCAATATATCCTTGGAGATCCATCTGAAAGTATAAGAATAAGATCATCATTCAAGAAAGACTTTATGGCTCTCATCTCACAATTAGAACCAAAGTCTATTGCAGAAACTCTTACTGATGATAATTTGGGTCTCAAGAATGAAAGACAAGCTAAGTTAGTTTGATAAGAACAAAGTATGGAATCTAGTGCCTCATCTTTAAAACAAGTTAATTATTAGAACTCATTAGGTATTTCGAAACAAACTTAATGAAAATGGTAAGATGGTAAGAAACAAAGCTAGACTTGTAGCTAAAGGTTACATTCAACAGGAAGGTATTGATTTTAATGAAACTTGTGCATTTGCTGCTAGATTGGAATCAATTAGAATTTTACTTGCCTTTGCATGTTATAGAAACTTCAAGTTGTTCCAAATGGATGTTAAAAGTGCATTCTTAAATGGTTACATTAACGAAGAAGTATTTGTTAAGTAACCATTAAAGCGGGCTCCTCAACTATAGTATGAGAGGTTAAGTAACTTTCTACTTAAGAATAACTTTGAAAGAGGAAAGGTCGATAAAACCTTACTTATTAAGAGAAAGGAGAATGATTTACTCATAATGCAAATATATATTCATGACATAATATTTGGTGCTACTATTCCATTCTGCCATAAAGAATTGTCAGCATTAATGTAGGGGGAGTTTGAAATGAGCATGATAGGAGAATTATCATTCTTTCTCATATTACAAATTAGAAAAACAAAAAAAGGAATCTTCACTAGGTAAGAAAAATACACAAAGGAACTTATCAAGAAATATCATTTTCAGAATGCCAAACTGATGGGTAGTCCTATCTATACTAGAACTAAACTTGATAAAGACAAAGAAGACAAAGCTACAGATGAGAAAAATATAGAGGAATGATTATATCACTAATATGTCCTACAAGCTCAAAACTAGACATTGTGCTTACTGTGTGTCTTTGAGCATGCTTTCAATCAAATCCAAAAGAAAGTCACCTTCAAGCAGTTAAAAGAATCTTTCGATATCTCCTTGGAACTATAGATTTTGGACTATTCTATTAAAAAACTGATTCATTTGACATAGTAAGCTATTGTGATACAGATTATGCAGGTAATAAAGTCAATCGAAAAAGCAAAAGTGGGCATTGTCAATTTTTTGGAAGACGTTTGGTATCTTGGTCTTAAAAGAAGTAAAATTGCATAGCACTTTTGACATCTGAAGTGTAATATATAGCAGCTGCTAGCTATTGTGCTCAAATCTTATGGATGAAACATCAACGACAAGATTTTTCTCTAAACGTTTCTTATATTCCTATATTATTTGATAATATTAGTGCTATAAATCTTTCTAAAAATCATGTGCATCATTCTAGGACTGAGCATATAGAAATCAAACATAATTTTCTTAGAGATTATGTTTAAGAAGGAACCATTGATCTTTTGCATGTTAATACTGAGAATCAACTAGCTCACATTTTCACCTAGCCACTCTTTGACGATAGATTTTGCATAATAAAAAAAGAGCTTATATGTGCAAACTCTCTGATATTATTTTTGCATGAATATTCTCTACAACTTGTCTTTGCATTTTGTTTAGCAGGCTCCTTCTATTCTGATTCCTTATAAACTCTTTCTTGATTTGGTAAGCCTCATAGAGTTTAGAAGGCCCCTTCGTTTTAAAAGGCTCCTCTCAGTTTAATAGAGCAAGATTACACGTGTCCTAAAAATAGGGGGTCATTAATGGCACCGTATAAGCCTTTTCAAAAACACACATGCAGTCTGACAACTCTACTTATATATCTATCAGAAGATACGCAATTGATTACATTTCCTTTTTTGGTCTATATGTCTACTCATCCTTTTAAGAGATCAACACTCAAGAATCTCTTAGTATACCCCAAGCAAACTTCTCTTGTCTTCTTTGTTATTCTCTTTACACCCTAACTCTCTACATTGCCTCTTATTTTCTCTCTCAAACTTCACCAAGCTTACCTATAATGGAAGGAACAAAATCAAATGCATAGAAGAAATTTTTGTCCTCAACTTCTAACCATAGTAAAATACCTCGTCATGAACAAACCTTTACTTCTGACTCCTTTTCTTTATCTCCCATAGTAGGTCTTCTAAACACTACTACTGAACTTGTCTCTATCTCTTAAAAGCTCCAAACTTCAGAAATACCTAGTTAGGAGACCCCCAAACGATAGGAAAATGAAGATTGTTGCTATTTTGTCTCTAGATTATCCTAATTGCTTTTTAGATGACAAAGAAGAAACAATTGAAAAACAATATGCTTTTAACTCAGAAGAAGAAGAAGAAGAAGAAGAAGGAAAAGAAAAGGGAGAAGAAAAGAAAGAAGAAAGTGAAGAAGAAGAAGAAGAAGAACAAGAAGAGACTTTCTGTAAGGGGGAGTTACCAAAAAAATGTGACACTCCATTTACCTATTCTCTCCCTACCCATTCCTTCTCCAAAAACTTTTATAATTCCTAAACCTAATCCAAAAGAGAAGAAAATGCCTGAAGTACACTGGGTAATAAATGACGATGGCTCAGATGAATAACCTTCTCGGTTAAAAAGAAAACCACGAACTAGAGGAATTGTTACAGAATAAGCTCCATAAAAAGAAATTGCTAAGGCAGAATAAAAAAGAAAAAGATGAGTCAAGAAAAAGGAAAAAGGAAGAGAAAAGAAAAGGTAAAGAGCCTATGTTTAAAGAAAACGTTAAGGAAGCCATCGTTAGGGATTAGCTATTTAGAGAACATGACCTGTTTGAAGAAATCCCTAGAGAAAAAGGTCTGAGAAACTTATGGTTGTTGAATCTTACGATAAAAACTATAAGTATATAGTTCATACTTGTAGATGAAAGCAGATATCGATCCTACAAGGATTGTAATTAGGCACCACTTAATTTAGATTGTTCTTTGGTTAAGAAATTCTTTCAATCGAATTTAAAAAGATAAGTAAATAAAGAAAAACTAAAAGTAATAGGGAACAATGCAACCTAAACCAAAATCGTAAACTAAAACTTGGAGGAAATCAAGATTAAACATTAGGACTTGTCATTATCCCTATTTGCTCCCCTCTGATAAAGTGATTCAATTTACGCTTGTCCTAAGATTTCCTAAAATTCGAGTTACTCTCTCTCAAGGTGTAACTAAAAGTCACTAGTAAAATAAATTAGAAATACCTTTGGGATCTCTTGATGTGCAAAACATTTCCTAAACATTCAACTAGATATAAATCTATCCTTTCGATAGTGTATTGATCTTTTGAAATCTCTTCCTAGTAAATCAATAACTTGTTATTTATAGGTCTATTAATCGACAACTCTCGTTGTACAATTAACACAGATTACTAAGCTCACTCTCTCGATTTACTGTAAGTTTTAGCACAATAAATAACACGAACATGTATATTATAAAATCAATAACCAAAGGTTCGCAAATAGTTCAACAACAAACCCTAAAAATTGTTTTAGTCAGTCATAATATCCATAATATCCCCAACAATCAAATAATCCATAATAAGCATATGAGAAGAGAAAGAAATTGAAACAAGACTAGACGGGGTATCTCCTCATCTTTTTTAAACAATTTGGAAAATCTAGATGACGAGGTACTTTTTGCCCAATCGATAATGAAACCTTGAAAATCTATCTTTTGGCTCCAGGAAGCAAGTTCCACGACCCTCTGGCGGCTATCAAGATTCTATGATTTATAAAGTCATGAAAATCTTAAAAAATACATGAAACCTATGTGTCTTTTTGACTTCCAATTCTCACGATAATGGGAATTATACTTGTGCTTCCTACGAACGTGGGTTAATTTAACAGAAACTTTCTCCATAGATTTCCCATGATCATGGAAAGCATGCCCTTTTCCACGATCATAGGTTCTTGTTTTTCAGTAACTCCATTTCTCTTCTCTTCTCTTGGTCCCTAGCTCAATCACAAAGGTGTCCACCCTCCATTCCTACACCAAAATGATCAATTCCTACCCTGAACTAATATCATAAAGATCAAACTAAACAAACACAAAACAAGTTCTAAAACACAATAACGTTAACTTATCATACAAGAAACACATACCAAATACTTAGAAAAAACATACTAATGCACAACTATCAACTTCCCCACACTTAAAATCCTTGCTTGCCCTCAAGCAAAATCAAACTCAGCCAATCAATTCCATGATGCATTAGTAAGATACATCGTCCCCCTACTAGATTAGATTTACATATTGAGCAGGGGAAGTATAATGTATTGATCATAAATGATGGGCCCACTACTTTTAAAGAAATAATGTCTAACATTGATTTTTTAAAATGGCAAGAAGCCACGAGATTTGAAATGGAATCCATGTATACTAATCAAGTATAGAATTTTATGGATGCACTTGATGATACTATACCTATTAGATGTAAGTGGGTTTTTAAGGGAAAAACTAACATAGATGGTAATGTACATACGTACAAAACAAGGTTAGTGGCTAAAGGTTACAAACAAAAACAAGGAGTTGATTTTGATGAAACCTTTTTGCCAATAGCTATGCCAAAATCATAAGGATCTGATTGGCTATAGCTGTATATCATGATTATGAAATCTAGCAGATGGATGTCAAAACAACATTTCTTAATAAGAATTTGTAGGAGGGTGTGTATATGACACAACTTGAAGGTTTTGAATCTAAGAGATTTCCTAATCAAGTATGCAAGTTGCAAAAGTCCATTTATGGACTTATGCAAATGTCATTGAGTTGGAACATTTGTTTGATGAGACAATCAAAGAGTTTGATTTTATTAAAAATTTGGATGAACCATATGTCTATGGGAAGGTTAGTGGGAGTGCAATCATTTTCCTAGTGCTATATGTGGATGACGTATTGCTTATTGAAAACAACATACCTATGCTTCTATATGTAAAGGTTTGGTTATCCAATAACTTATCTATGAAGGATATGGGAGAAGTAGTCTATATTTTAGGAATAAAGATTTATAAAGATAGATTAAAGAGGTTGCTCGGGTTATTCCCATCTATGTACATAGAAAAGGTGCTAAAGAGATTTAGCATGGAGAATTCTAAGAGGGGATTTTTGCCTATGTCACATAGGATTTCTCTCTTATAGAGTATATGACCAAAGACACGAGAGGAGAGAGATATATTGTATTCCATATGCTTCAACAATTAGATCAATCATGTATGTGATGTTATCTATTAAACCAGATGTCTCTTATGCTTTGAGCATAAGGAGCAGGTTTTAAGCCAATCCAAGTGAGTGTCATTGGACGACTGTTAAAAATATTTCAAAGTACTTGAGAAAAACTAAAGTTGTTTTCTTAGTCTATGGAGGAGCTAAACTGAGAGTTCAAGGATATTTAGATGCTAGTTTCTAGTCAGATCCCAATGATAGTATATCATAGTTAGGGTATATATTCACCATAAATGGTGGTATGATAAGTTGGACGAGTTCGAAACAACCAACCATTATGGATTCAATGACCGAAGGAGAGTACATTTTAGTGTTAGAGACAAAAAAGGAAGCAGATTGGATCAAGAAGTTCATTACTAAACTTCATGTGGTTTCTAACATTGTTGAGCCTATAGTATTGTATTGTGACAACAATGATGTTATTACATAAGAAAAGGAGCCAAGGTCTTATCAATGGTCTAAACACGTAACACCCCAATCCTACCTGACACTTGTATGTATACCATATGATCACACATGCACATGCTCGACAAAATTGGCATGTTAACTATTTCACCTTCACTATATAGCGTGGCATCAGAAATAAAATCATAAATAACATATTTTCTAAAATCCAAAATTTTCCTCATTTTATTTCACAAACCATCATTTACAATGTAGCATTATCCATCATCCACGTTTATACAACATCATCCTATGAGCAATTATAGCTCATTCTACAAAGTATACTACATACATGAAGAATTAACAAAAGTTAAAAAAAAGACTAGTTCTTCAATCCTAGCTGACCAACCTTTGAGCCATGCTTTTACTTCAAAAGTTATACAAAAATGCTTTTAATATAGTCTTAGAAACTAAGTCGTCACTCTTTTGAACCTAAAATTGTCAACGTTATAATTTTGGTGAGTTTATGAACTCAGTTGAGTAATCATCCTTAATGGTTCACTCTTGTCAAACCACATAACATTTGATAATCATGTTACCACATAATTCACATCAACTTGTCTATCGTCAAGTAATATCATAAAACACTTTGTACACAATGTTCACATTTCAATCACATTATCCATTCAATTCATCATTTCATTACAGTTTTGCTGAACACACTCATCCATAAATTATTACATCGTCATGCAAGAAAAAGTCTCGAAATATTACAATCATTTACTTTATTCATATTTTGTGTGAATGCAATGTTTATGAGACTCACATCCATTTTTACATTATTGTGACTGGGTGTCTTTTTCACTATCCCGTATCTGTTATTCCCTTATCCGTTGGGGATGCAGGGCTCTTTGTACAAATTAAGCCTTAGGCTCTTTCCATAGATGTCTGAGCTTTAAGCTCTTTTTCACTAGCAACATCAGTCACAACTATCTTTATATTTCATACAATGGAATGAAATGCATTCCACAAATTCAATCATTATGCTCATTCAGTCACATTCACATTCTTTCTCATTCACATTTATCATCAGACTTTTAGTCTAACATTCAACATTTAAGTTGAGAAATAAGTAGTCAATCACATTCACATTCAAGCAGTACTTCCAATGGTTTTTACATATATCAAAACACCTCAGACAAGTATAGTCCAAAATTCAATATACATTTATCATATATCAAATTTAGTTCAGTAATAAACAAAGTAAAGTAAAGTGAAACCATCTTAGGTTACTCATAGCTGCTCCCTTTTAGTTATTTCCTTAAAATCCTAGCAATATCTGGAGGCAGTCGCTCCACGTGTACTTCTATATGCAATCATACACATTTCATATTTCTACATTGCTCATTTAATTGAATAAATACATCTAAAATTGTATCATGTATTATGCATGTTCAAATGACAAAGTCTGGGTATATTTCTGTAATAATCTGATGCAAACATCCATTTTACTCCAAATGTTCCAGAATTCACACACTCATTAACAATTCCAGCTTTTTCCTTAAATCAGACTTTCATATCTACTTTTTACGATCATTAAGATTAAGAAAATAGAGTATTTATATAATACTTGCTTCTAAACAATTGTTTCCTTATGTCTTAAGTATCTAATAACACCAAGATCATACAATTTGATTCAGTATACTGAAAGTTATTCTCAAAACATTTCAGACTATTCTTAAACTAAAACAGAACTTTTAACTCAACTTCAAATCAAAATTTGAAATTATTATAGACATAATTACAATTCAATTTCTTTAAGAAGGTTGTAGTAATATGTTTCTATCTTAATGTATCAAGAATCAACTTATTTGGAGATATACACATCAAGATACAATCAAAATACAGAAGCATGTTCAGTTAAAGTTCTCTACTTATTAACATTCTAGCACATTTCCTCATTTTCATGCTAAATCCATTTATCCAGTCTTCCCTGAATGAATTCAGATGACTCTAAATTTTCATGGAGAGGAAGAAAAATATATTGGGAATGTATTAGTTCAAGCTTCAAGTCATTTAGAGGTTGGATGAAAAATTTATAGCTAAAAGACTCAAAGCTATTCAGTTTTAGGAAACCTTCTGATGCACAATCATGCACTCCATTATTTTCTAGATTTTGCAGCACTTCTCTTCTTCTTCCTCTCTTCTACTACTTAATCCACAATCTCTCTACACCATTTCTAACTTTCATTCTTTTCATTTCTACTCCCATTCCAAGTCAACTTACTCTAAAAATAACTTAAATTTCAAAATTCAACATAATCATCAAAAACACAACTCACATACAGATTGCTCACCATTTTCTACACTTGTTTCATTTCCTGCACTTTTCATTTTTTTCTACCCTCTTTTATCAGTAATTTCACTCCAAAATCACATAACCTAATTCCAATTTTTGCAGTTGTTTACTCCTCACATTCATATTAAACTCAGA
>JAOSBK010007674.1:0-13309 GCA_027568895.1 Erythroxylum shatona
ACAAATAGTATAGAACAATTATAGCTAAATCAAACGATATTTAGAAGCCAAATTCGAACACATACATACCTGACTGATAAACTCCATCATCTTCACAATGAACAGATGTAGTTTCTGCAATCGATCACTATTCCAAAATAACCAATTTTCCTAATCATGTATTGGGATATCGTCACTGCCTCTATTTCCATCTATATTCTCTTAAAGATTTAAGGAAGCTTAACACAACAAATATTATATACAATCAGATTATAATATAGAATGAGATACTGATAATAAAGAAAGAGAGGTAGTTTAAATGATACTAAAAACCTTAAAAAATAAGATCGACCATGAAAGGCAAGGGGTGATTAGGGTTTGATGAAGAGATTTGTTCTGCATTAATTTGTTCTTCATTAGGGAGAATTTTGTCACATTCCTCCTAACAAAGCTCATTTTTACCATCGGAAATTTGTCACCAAATCAACATTTTGCAATGAATTAATATTAATAGTTTTATTCAAAAAGTCAATAGAAGAATTCTTATTTGAATGTTCCAACATTTGTGATATATCAATTTAAACAATTTCATATGATAAGGTTGAGTCCTTTAATGTAAACAATTGTGTAATTGTGATTTAGCTTTAGATTATCTTAGTAATAAACTGTTAGTTTTGAGCTAGTCTATTATATATATGGTTTCATAAAATATATTTTCAATAAATTGAAATATGTGTACGCTAAAAAATTTGATCTTTTAAGAATAAGAGTAAAAATATGTCGAATAGTTAAATTAGCTAGCATTATGCACTTTTATAAACTTTGATGATCAAATAATAAGGCATTGAGCAAAGTTACACTGATTTCAAATAAATTTTAAGAATTTGAGCCATAAAATATTGAAACACTTAAATCAATATGTATTTCCTTTAAAGTGTATTGTCTTATATTAGGATTTATCTCTAGAACTTGTTTGGAACATTTGAGGACCTAATCGATATCTGCACGTATAAGAATAAAAAAGGCTATAAGAATAAAAAAGACTTTCATTGGTTTACAAGTGTTAACTTAAAAACACATCCCAATTTTATATCCTTAGTTAGCTCCTTTGAGCCATAACCTTGTTCTTTTATTTTATAACTATATTACAATCCAAATTTTGTATGTAAATATCCTTACCTATTGTGTTATGATTCAAATTAAGATTTCTGGTTTATTGATATATATATTCATAAAAAGTACCAAAATAAGAAAAAGTAAGAAAGGAAGCAAGAAGAAAACTCAATGTGAGGGGAATTGTTCTTTATATGAAATAATTAACTATTCCTAAGAGAGTTGAATTAAATATTCAAACTTATATGTTTGTTACCTATATATGTTTTGATGCCTTACTAATATTTTTGGTTTTGACCATTTAACTTTTAATTGTTATGTCTAATCATAGCTCATGACATGTTGAAATAAAGTCCTTATGATGGATACATATGTATACTATAACTGGTACATATTAGTTGTAAATATGTACATAAACATCTATTGCAAATTATGCATTGATTCTCTAACATACCTTTCATCAAACAACTAGTACGATTTCGTCAAACAAGCACGAAAGGTGAAAAAATAGTCTACCTATACACATCCAACTTAGAAACACAATTAATCGTCTTCCAAACACAAATAGAAAGGGAAACCCCATACACTATTTGTAGAATAGAAAACTCACACAAACTCCAAAATGTAAAAGTAAAGCATACTAAGGAAGGTTCTTGATAACAAAAAAGAAGAGCAATACGTTACAACACAAGACATGATGCTTCTTCAACGGTGACAATCACAAGATAGGAGACAACCACAAAAGAGGAGACGATGGTTCTTTTGATGGATTACGAAGAGGAAATACAATAGGTAACTTGAAGATGAAGATAACTTCATTTTTGTATTAATAGCTTAGTAGAAAATGACATAGTTTTTGTTAAGCTAAACGATGTTGTTTTTTATTTAATCGGAATAAATACACCATTTAGCGAGGATTCAAAACTTGTCGCCAAATGGTATGCCATTACAATTTGGCTTCACCTTTGGCTAACATAATTATATATAATATATAAATTATATAATTTAACAATATAGAATTCTATATAATAAATAGAGAATTATGATTAAATAGAGTAATATATTAAGTAAGATATGAGAAAATTTTTATATTATGTTGTAATTCATAAATCATTATACTAGTTACAATTATTATCTATAAAATCATATAACATTATTTTAATTCTCATATGTGATAATAATGAGAGCAATTTAATTAAAAATCTATTGCAATATAGTAAAAAATGGAAATCAATATTAAATATTAATATCATAATCTTAAAAATCAAATTTAATATTATTCAAAATCTATTGTAAGCCTAAAAATAAATGTAGTTGACAACAAAGTCATTTCAAAAATCACATTTAATATTAAGACAATGATTGTATAATCGTAAAATAAATTTAGTTAACAAAAATGTCATTTATACTTATATTGAATTTAAATAATATAATATTATATATTAATTCGGTTGAATTTAATTAAATTCAATAATTGATTTTAATTTATCATTTTTTTAAATAATTTACTTAAAGCACATAATTGACATATTATTATATGCATTTAAAAATTTATTCATTACAAATTCAAAATAACATAACATTTGTATTGCATTTGAGTTATTATTAATTAATCAACTTGAATTTGTTACATAATTTTAAAAATTAAATTTATCAAATAATTTACGTAAAAACTTATGGTTGAGGAATTATTATGTATATATAAATATTTATTTCCCTCTTATATAAAATAATTTGTTAGAGACCCCAAGTGTACATGAATCCATTAAAATTCTAACTAATGGTAATCATATTTATGAATGAATCCATTAAAATTCTAACTAATGGTGATCATATTTATGAATCAATGCCAAGGGAGATTCCGAAGAATATAAAAAGAATATTGATATTTATGTCAATACTCACAATATCACTATTCGTGAGTAAAGTTGTTTTTTAAGAAGTTGTTATTCTATTTTACTTATTTATTATTACTTTATTCTAACTATTTATTTATATTTTTAATATATCTATTTTTAATTTTCATTTAACATTTTATATGTGAGTCTATTAGAAATAATTTCTTTATTATCTAAGGATAAAACTGTATACTATTAGATATTCTCCCCAAAAATGATCTGCAATTTCTTTATTATGTAAGGATAAAACTGTATACTATTAGATATTCTCCCAAAAAATGATCTGTAACATTTATCTTAAAGTTCTTTTACAACCAACAGATATAGTAGCTTTTAAGCTATATTTTTGCTGAGTAAAGAGTACTAATTAAAACAACTAGTATACTTGTTTGATTAGGAGCTAGTTGGGTTGACTGATTAAATCCAATAAGTCATTTTTTGAAAAGTTACCTAGGAGTAACGTTTCAACCTATCAGCTAATATTCATCTTCCTCAAAGATAATTGTGCCCTCAAACTCATTTCTCATCTACTTTAACCAACTATTGCTTGATGTGAAGAATTATTCAGCAGCGTCACCCATGCTATTCCCTTATGCGGCATGAAACGCAGACTATGTATGCGTTTAATGCATACGTTTTCTGCCAGCGTTTTCTTCCTTGTTGAATGCATACGATTTCTGCCAGCGGTTTTCTTCCTCGTTGAATGCATACGTTTTGCCTGCTATGCTTGCCACTTAATTCACGTTGTTGTTTAGCTGATGGATTGTTGCGTATTCAGCATATTGTTTACGCATTTTGGTCCACCACAAGCACTATGTTATTCTAATTTATAATAAAATTGCAGACTATCATTTGGATAATGACAACTTACCTACCCAGAGTCAATTGAAACAGAACCATCTCTTATCAACTTGATCATGTAATCCCATGTTCGACTTATGTTCTACGCTTTTCTTTTCTTCTTTTTCCTTTCTAGTTTGGAATCTTCTTAGCTTTTTTGTATATTATCAATAAATATGTTGCTTTCCTAGAAAATAATCTTAATAATATCTTCTCTTACAATTTGAATTTTCGTTTCATTATTTTAAACTTATGCATTAGATTGTAGACTAATCAAACAGGAGACTTTGTCATTAGCTTGCACTAACATACAAACCAAGGAGGCCAACATTTAAACAAAGGTAGCAGGTGGTAGCGGGTGAAGTGGCCTGAACCAAAAATTCAAGGCGCTTGGTCCCACGAACAATAAAATAGGATCAGTGGTTACGTACCGTCAAAAAGGGTATCAAAACTTCAAGACGCTTGGTCCCACGAACAATAAAATAGGAGCAGTTATTACGTGCCAACAAAAGGGAATCAAAAATTCAAGACGCTTGGTCCCACGAACAATAAAATACGAAGCAGTGATTACGTACCAACAAAAAGGGACCCAAAAATTCAAGACGCTTGGTTACACGAACAATACGAGTAATAGGAACGTGAACTAATATAATAAAGAATACGAATTCGTATTTGTTTTGATGAACAATAAGAGTAATAAGAAGAAAAGTGCTTATGGTTCCGCCAAGAAAAGGACTTATTGATCTCTCTCTTTTTTTTTTTTTGAAGCAAACGTTTAAAACGCAAAACTATAGACAAGAAACGCTAAAACGAACGCTAACTCAAGCCAACAGACTTACCCTGTACGCCCGGATCCTATAAGCCTTTCTCCGTCAATGGCAATACAAGCAGAGCTCTCTGAAGATAAAATAGAATCTAAATAAAAAGGACTAGCATTCCAGTTTGCATATAATAAAGCTACTTGGCTAATGGCAATCCTACGCGTCTATTGAAGGAAATTTAATACAAGATTTCAGATTAATTTCGTAATTAATCAACACAATTAATTAACTCTAGGATTGTAACATACTAGATTCAATAATTGAATGGATAAATACTTGAAAATTATGAAACAATTGAATCTATTGTTGTTTTCTGTGAAGTGACGTGACATAGATGCAGAAGATTGATTACTGCTATTCCAAAACCTAATCATCAAAAGTACATACAGTTTTCAATGAGGCAACTGTATTTAAAGGTTGGCTAGCAGTAGGGCCTCCTATGCTTTACAATACATGGGTCAAGCCTACTCATCATAGCAAGCTTATGAACACAGGCCCAATTATATGTTAAAGAGAGAATTACCATTGACATCTAATTAATCGGGGTTTGTACAAAATAATTTTTATTATGTTAGTCCACAATTATGATAAAATTCTATCAAATTGCTTATATTAACCTTACTATCAAAATCAAGAGAGAATTAAAAGGTCATTGTAATTGTGATGCGAATTTTATTACTGTGAAGAAATGAGATAGAAATTACTTTTTCATCTTTGTATATACAAGTAGCTTTGTTCTTTTAAATGGTGAGATACTTATCATATTAGTTTGTATAAATTTTGATTATTCTACTTTATATAGATGGATGAAGACAGAAAAACTATTGTATTTAAAGAATTAAGAAAGATTACATCCTTTGAACTCCAATGCGATTAATATTAGTCTATTATGCCAAACTAGTTTGGGTAATTAGGTATTTAAATTATATTACTTTTAAAGTAATAATTTATTTAATTTTAAATTATTGACTCATTAAATAATTTACATATATAATTAATTTTGTATGATTTTATTTATTAATTCATTAAATAATTTATATGGACATATTGCACAAAACCAGCTAGCTGTTTGTATTTTTAAATTTTATGCAGTGGTTGCCTAAAGAAAACCGGCATATGTATATATAAGTTGAAACTCCAATATAATTTGAATGTTGGCGTGTTTGGAAAGAAAGATGACTGTTCAAAACCCAACCTAGATGTCATAGTTGAAACCAAATTGGTTAACGAATCGCAATTTGAAGCCCAGTTTGAAAGTTCCATTTGATGCAAGACCGAGAGCGTGAGAGCCTTTCTGAGTTTCTTTGCCAGCAAAAGCAATACAATCCATGTCAGAGCTCAGGTCCTACCAGAGTAGATTTCCAAATCATGTAAACTGAAAAAAGGAAACAAGTATGTTGGAGGGCTCATCGTTGGCTTGAAGCTATATGTCACTGATAAATAAGCTGTTGCTTCTGCATGCTTTGTGAAGCCTATGAATTTGACAAACGGAAATTTGGGGGTAATAGAATTAGTTTATTGATGATGTATGGTGAGTTTGTAGAGCGCTGACATGCATTGGAAGAAGAAATCATTAAATTCTGGTTCCTTCTCTTTTCTTGTTTGCATGCATGATTGGTAACTTATAATATATCCACACTTAAAACCAGTGATAAATTCATTAAAATTAAAAATACATGATGCCCAAACAGAAAAATATATGAAACAACTGTATGCAATAATTGGAAATAAAGATTCCTGAACAAACAGCTACAAAGAATGATCACTATGAAAACTCTAGAAGAGTGGTAAAGAAGAAGGAAGAAAACGGTTACTGTGCTTAAGAAGCTTTTGATCAATACTGAACTGATGAACTAAGAGGCTACAAAAAAAACTGTTTTATATACAGGGTAAGTGGGCTAAGAGGAAAAACTAGCTTTATAGTATTTGTGACTAAAAATAAATGACAACCAATAAATAATCTTCATCCCCCTCAAGTTGGAGGTTAGTGACCCAACTTGGACAAAAGATATCGAAACTGCGGATATGAGAGGGATTTAGTGAAAATATCTGCAACTTATTCTCTACTGGAAATCTTGTTGGGCAGAACAAATCCCTTCTTAAATTGATCCCTCAACAAATAACAATCTATCTCCAAGTGTTTTGTTCTTTCATGAAACACTGGGTTTGCCACAATGTGAAGAGCTACCTGACTATCACACCACATTCTGACTGGTAGTGGAATTGAAACATGAAGATCTTGCAGAAGGTAATGAATCCACTGCATCTCACAAATTGTCGAAGACAAACTCCTGTATTCGGCCTCTTCTGAACTCCTGGAAACTGTGACTTGTTTCTTAGTTTTCAAAGAAATAAGAGAACTGCACAAAAATAAACAATAACCTGTCAAAGATTTTATGCTATCTGCACACGAAGCCTATTCAACATCACAAAAACCTTCCAAATGTAGTGAGGAATTAGCAAAATAGAAAAGACACTTGGCAAGACACCCTTTAAGATATCGGAGAACATGAAGGGCCGCTTTCCAATATTCTTGACAAGAGACATGAACAAATTGACTTAATTGTTGTAAAGCATAAGTGATATCAGGCCTAGTAAGGCCTAAGTACAAAAGTCTACCAACAAGTCTTCTGTAAGGCATTCAGGATCTGAAAGTTTAGGTCCTTGATCCTGTATAAGCTTCAAATTCCTTGGCATAGTTGTATTGACAGGTTTATAACCGAAAAACCCTGCCTCATTAATTAAATCAAGGACATATTTTCTCTGATTAAAATGAGTACCCTTTTGTGATCTAGAAATCTCTAGACCTAAGAAGTACTTAGCAGGACCAATGTCCTTAACAGTAAAAGTAGCATGAAGTGAATCTTTCGCCAACTGTATCTCCAGGGCTAAATTATTAGCAACCAAAATGTCATCAACATAGACAAACAAAATCACCTTTATATCATTCACTTTCTTCACAAACAAATAATTATCATGCATTGTTGTTTGAATTGAAGTTGCTGCAATTTAGATGTAATCTCAAGATTCCATTTCCTTGAAGCTTGCTTAAGTTCAAATAAGGACTTTTTGAGCTTGCAAACTTGTCCAGTTGAGGCTTTAGCATACCCTTCAAGTGGCGACATATAAACATCCTCCTCTATATGACCATGTAAAAATGCACTGTTTACATCCAATTGATGTAAAAGCTAATGCTTAGCAACAACCAATGCTAATAAAAGTCTCATAGTAACTAGTTCAGCCACTGGAGAAAAACTATCTCTATAATCAATCCCTTCAATCTAATTATAATCCTTAACGACAAGCCTTACCTTGTGTCTTTCCACCCGTCCATTAAGCCTAAGTTTGGTTTTATAAACCCACAGACAACTAATATCTTTCTTTCCTAGAGGTAGAGTCATAATCTCCCATGTTTCATTTTTATCAAGAGCATTAATCTCACTTTGCATAGCTTTGTTCCATTCATCATAAAATTTGGCTTAGTTATAAGAGTAAGGTTCAAAATTTGCATACATATAGGCTAGATATGATAAGTAAGGTTTAGAAAAGGAAGTGGGTTCAATGTATAGATAAGAGGGTGGAGTATAAGGAGAAGAAGTAGGAATGGAATGTGCCACATAGTATGTGAACCATTTTGGTTTATGCTTCACCCTTGTACTATGTCTAACACTAATATCAGATTCACGAACAACAGGTTCGGCAGCATCAACGACACTATCATCAACTACATCATCAACTAGAATAGTAACATCACTAGAAGATGTTTGAGGCAAAGGTTTTTCAGGCGTGTGAGGAGAAACACAATCGCAATCATTATCGACAATAGGATAAGGTATTGGGGCTGCAGAAATATCCTTTAAAACATCACTCTTCAAAAAAGGAAATGTCTCCTCATGAAAAACTACATACTGAGCTAATAAAACTTTCTTCTCATCAAGAGCAAACAATTTATAACCCTTGACTCCAGCAGGGTACCCAATGAAAACACAACTGTGAACTCGCTTATCAAACTTAGTCTTGTGAGGATCCACATTAGTTGCAAAAGCAAAAGTTTCTTAACAACGAGTAATCAGGTGCTTTCCCATACAACAATTCAGATGGACTTTTCTAGGACAAAAGAGCAGAAGGAGTCTTATTGATTAAGTATGTAGCAATAAGAATGGCATCACCCCAAAACACAGATGGAAGACCAGACTGAAACATGATGGCCCTAGCAACTTATAAAAGATGTCTGTGCTTCCGCTCAACATCACCGTTCTATTGTGGGGTATAAACACATGACTTATGATGAATAATGCCTGCTTCAGTTAATGTTAACTGCCAAAGTCTGTTAGTAAACTCTGAGCCATTATCTGTTCTAATGACTTTAACAGAGGAGTCAAACTGATTCTGCACAAGTTTTAAGAAATTCTGCAAAATTGTAATTATCTATAACTTATGATGCATTAGGTATGTCCATGTGGACCTAGTAAAATTAACAATGGTTAAAACATAGTGTTCACCAGATAAAGAAGCAGTCCGATAAGGACCCCAGACATTGATGTGTAACAACTGAAAAGTTGTATCAATTTGAATGGAACTTAAAGGAAAAGGAACTTTAGTTTGCTTAGCCATAGGACAAACATGACAAGTTTTATTAATAGATTTGGGAAGTACAATAGGTAAATGAGAAAGGACACCCTCAGATGGATGACCTAGTCTGCTATGCCATACAGACAAATTAGTATGATTGTGTGAGTTACAAGAAAAAGAAGGAATAGATGCAGCTATGTTAACGTATTGAGGATTAGTATAAAAAGAAAAAAATTGTACTAGATTTGAAAGAATTGCTATCTAGTATGTAGAGATTAGCTTGGACTGTCCTAATAGCTAGAGCTTTTTACTGTGAAGGTCATGTAAAACACAATGATTTGGATAACAAGTGAAAATAATGTCAGAATCAGAATATAATTTTCGAACAGAAAGAAGGTTATAGGTAAAAGAAGGTATATGAAGAACATTTTGAAGAGTTACATTCTTGTGTAGAATGAAACTTCCAATATTTGCTATATTTCTAGTATGTCCATCAGGTAAATGCACCACACTCCTTATCTGAGGTTTAAAAGAATCAACAAGCAATGAAAAATCCCCACATATGTGACTAGATGCGCCTGTGTCAATTATCCAAGAATTGCTTGAAATGTCAAGAACTGAGTAACAAGTAGCAGTACCTACAAAGTCACCAAAATAAACAGTATTCACTTGATTACCATCAAGATTATTGTCTGACTTTCCCTTCATAATCTTTATAAGCTTTTGGTGAATGAGCTCTGACAAAGAGGAACTCAACTCAGAGGAACCAGAGAAATTGTCGCCAGGCATATCTAGAGGATTATCAACCAGATTAGCACGTGCATTGACTCCAGGCTGTTGCCTCTGCTTCCTTTGTTCCTTGAACCAGTCTGGATAACCATGCTTTTTGAAGCATGTATCCTCAGTGTGTCCAGAATTATTGTGATAGGTACAAAATCTATCTCCCTTCTTTGCAGAAGGATCTGTTCAAGCTTCAGACTTAAGCAGATTGGAAGGATCTGTTGAAGTTCAGCTCATCCTGCTAAAGTTCTAAAGGTTCTGCTCTCCACTTTAGGTTCTGTTTTCTTCTTCAGAGGTTGGAGCTTGGAGCTTGGAGCTGACTTGAAGTCTAGGTCTTGTTGAAGTTTGCAGAAGTCTAGCTCTTACCATCCACAAATTTCACATACATCATCAACAAGTTTTATCATAGGTAAACCATAAACCAGATTATGTTCAGATAGCAAGCCCAAGTTTCTAAAATTTAGGTGTCCATACCTATGATATCATAGCTGTTGGACCCTGTTTCTGGAGTCCAACTCTATAATCATAAGATGTGAGCGTATTACCCTGTACGGTTATTTCAATGAAATCTCATTAGCCATCATCGGTTCATCTTCATTTTCAGAACATCCCAAAAATTCCCTATTTGATCAATTGATATACTCCATTCTTATGATTATGTCCTCACTCATATTGTACCTGTTTTGGAACAATTAACATAACTTTCACTAGAGATGTCAGATTAAGGTCATTCTAGGGTGGTTTCGAAAAGCTCTTCTAGATCTACAACTCTTATGAGATCCTGAAGAGAGATTTTGTCATTTAGAGGGTCAAAATACAAATATCTAAAAGTGTACAGTGAATATCCGCTAAACGGACATACACTGCACCAAAATGGACATAAATGGGGCTGGAGTGCTTTTTAGACCCGTGAAGGTTCGTTTAATGAATATGGACAAGGCTAGGGGTCTTTCTAGACCCGAGAAGGTCCATTTAACAGACGTCATATCCGTTTAACGGACATGGATGAGGCTAGGGGTCTTTCCAGACCCAAGAAGGTCCGTTTAGTGGACCTAAAGTCCGTCCAATGGACATAGATGAGGCAAAATTCACTCAAGAGCCTTTTCAAAGGTTTCTACATCTATTCTAACCTTACTTTCACTCTAAATTGTCACAAATTTACTTCCTCTAATGCAACATCATTTCATAACCTTTCACCTACCAACTTTACTTCATTAAACTATCTAATCTCTACTTATGTGATTTATCACCTACAACTAATTCTCATCATTCACAAAATCCTATCTTTCTTTTCCATAACATCTCACTTATATATGATAACAATTCATGTTCAAAATTTATCATCTCAAGTTGATATCTTCTTCAAGTATACCTAATTTCAACTCAACATCATCCATACACAATTCATATTTCATTAACATCAAAAGAAATGAGTTTTACAAAACTTTAGTGGGCATTTCAAGCCACAATACATCATTGGTCTCATAATCCAAAAATATAAAATACACATGAACGAGTAAAACTTGAAATACGGGTAAAGCCTTGTGTTTTTCCAAAAACTAGCTCAAAATATAAAAATATGCAAATTGGAGTGATGCCTTGACTCTTGACTCGATCACTCGATATCTTGCTCATCACCTAGAGATGGGGACAGAACAGGGAGTGAGCTTAAAGCTCATGAGTAACAAGTTTATAACCAAGAAATAAGCAAAACCATTTAACATATTTAATGCCATAGTAAATTTGCATTGAATCCATAAAATACTTATTTCTTAAATTCTCAACTTGTCAAACAATTCGTAAGCAACATAAATCATATATTCATTAAACTTATCAACATATAATAAATATATAAGCAATCGGAATAGTTTGGGTAGGTCCATGAGGGAGTTCTTGAGAATCTCCAATAATAACATAATGGATTGTCACAAACTGACATAATAGTTTTGCGTAGTTCATAAACATAAGGGGGTCCATGAAGGAGCTCCATGCTACTAGCGGGTAGGCAGGAGAAGCCTTTAACATAGTCAACATGCACGTGACATAACATAATGGACCACCACTAACCCACACAAACATGATTTTCGTGACTTGAAAACATATTACCCAAAAAGACACATTTCGGAAACATAATTTCCAGAAGCATAATAGATTTCAAAATACCATTTCCATCTTCATTTCATAAATCATCAACAAGATTTATACACCAAACATGTAGCAATTTCATAAAACATTCAAGGAGCAATAAATGCAACATTTATGAAGCAACTTAAAATCATTTAACTCTATTGATTTGAAAAACATTTATAGCTCAATAATTCAACTATAAACATGTAACCCACCTTGAATTCCTTGCTTAAAAACTTGCTTAAAAGTGCCTCTCCTCTTGTTCCTCTTGCCTTTCTTGATTCCCTTTAACATTGGTAAAAATTTCATTCAATAGGAATACAAATTGAGAATCCTATAAAGCATATTCACTAAAATTGATTTTAGAATACTTAAGCCCATGCACTTCCTAAGCTTCATGAACCAAAACCCTTTCAAAAGTTCAAAAGATTAAAATGAACTTATCTTGAATCTTCACGAAATAAAAAAGATGTTTAGCTCAAATAGAAGCTTTTCTCTTCCTCTTTCTTTTTCGTTCTTGAACAACCTCAAAATCACTCTTAAAAACTAAGAAAGGATGAACCCTAACTTAATCTTCCTTCTTTTCTCTCCTTTCTCTCTTCATTTTCATTATTTTCTCTTCTTCTCTCCCTCATTCACGTGTTCTTCTACTTCTCAAGAGCAAGACCACAACTACTTCTTCCAATTCTACCCTTAATGAGTGTGCAAAGTCCACTTTGCCCTTTCATTTATCCCTTATGTCTTTTATGCTCAAGTGTCTTGCCAAATTTGCCCTTGTATGCTCTTATTACTTTAATTCTAACCTTTCTATTCTAAATTCTAATTGCTACTTATGCTTGCTAAATTAATGATTAAATTCTAAGAAGATAAATAAAATAATTAAATAAAATAAAGAAAAATTTTGGGGTCCAATAATTTTCCTCCCCTCATCGAAATTCTTACCTGAGTTATTGAAGAGGTGCGGATATTTCTCCTTCATAGCCTCTAAGGACTCCCATGTGGCCTCTTTCGTAGAATGGTTTTTCCTAAGGACTTTTACTAGTTGAACTGTCTTGTTCATGAGGACCTTTTTCTTAGTGTCCAAAATCTCCACTGGAGTCTTTTCATAAGTTAGATCATCTCTCAACTGAACCTCAGTAGTCTGAATGATATGGGAGGGATCTAATCTATACCTCCTCA
>JAOSBK010007786.1:0-13300 GCA_027568895.1 Erythroxylum shatona
GATATTAATTTGAAAAAGATTGATTAAATCAAAGTGAGAGGATCGGTTAAAAGAGTATGAGTTGGATATTTTTCTGAACATGCTTCAGTATTTTAGCGATATCTCGATCTGTAGAGATCCAATTGAGTTGATTTTTATTTTAAAATAAACTAGTGACATGGTATTACAACTTATCTGAAGGAATCAATTTTCAATTTAGGACCCAAGACTTTTAAATTTTCAAATATGTTTGGAAGTATGTGAATTGGGTATTTTTGTTGAGGTTTGGCTTGGTGTGGAATTTCTCTCTTGTGGGATGCGCGTCCAGATGTCACATAGGACGTCGGGCACGTTACTCGCAAGGGTGGGGTTCCAACAGAAGAAGTTTTTAAATAATGTTTCCCAGAGGTACAAAGTCTTGTCCAACGTTGAGATAAGTACCTTGTGTAAAGAATTATTCTCTATAAGGTATACTAGAGAGGGGGAAGTATAGGACTACATTATCATGATGGTCCACCTCTAGAACAAGCTGAAGGCCCTGGAGATTCCAACTTGTGATGCAATGATATTGCACTAAGTTCTAATACGCTCCCGCCAGAGTTTGGTATGCCTGTCACTTCTTATACTTCGTAGGATGAGGCTTGGGATATCAATGCCTTGATTTCTTGACGTGTTACAGAGGAGGAAAAACTTAAGAACACTTCTCATACAGCTTTGTTTATAGCTAAAGGAAAGGGAAAGGCTAACCCCCAAAGTTCAAAGGTAAGAAATCCAAAGCCTCTCTGCATTTATAGTTTGGTCAGTTTAGTATTGCAAGGGTTCACAAGATTTCAAGAATATGCAGTGCTTGTTTTATAAGAAGAAGGGGCATAAGAAATTTAACTACCAAAAATATAAAGTCTGGAAAGTCAAACACAAACTATTAAACTCCTTGGCTTAGATGATTCATAAATCTAATATTGCTATAGCCACATCCAATTCTTGGTAGCTAGATAGTGGAGCATCTAATCATGTTACTTCCAAAGTATAGGGAATTAGATCCAGGAGAAAGCCAACTAAAATGGAGGAGAAATTGATGGTTAGAAATAATGAAGAAGTTAGTGTTTTGTATGTAGGGACTGTATGTTTAAACCTCAATAAGGGGTATGTGCTTGTATTATGCTACGTGTTTTATATATCGTCTTTTAAACAAAATAAGATCTTTGCATCAATGTTAAACAAAGAAGGTTATCATTTTGTCATTGATACTTTAGTTGTAAATTTATCTTTCAATGCAAAATATATTAGAACAACCTTCTTATCATATGGATTATATGGAATGTGTCTTACCCCTCATGAAATGTATGCTTCTACATATATTGCTGAACTTGTCACCCAAAAGATACCTCTGATAAAGGAAATGTCAAACATGATGTGGCATAAACACCTAGGCCACATTTCCAAAGATAAAATTGAGAGATCGATAAAGGAAAGCATTCTCCTAACTCCAGATTTTGATGCTCTGGAAAATTTTATTGATTGTTGCAGAGGCAATTTGACCAAAATAAAGAAAAAGGGGTCAACTCGAGCTTCTGGCTTATTGGATCTCATACATACAGATATTAGTAGACCTTATACAACTACATTTTGTAATTTTAGATATTTTCTAACATTTATTAATGATTATTCCCTTTATGGTTATGTGTTCTTGCTTAAGAAAATTTTCAAAGATCTTTAAGATTGATGTTGAGAAACAATTGGGAAAATCCATCAAGATTGTCAGATTTGACCGTGGAGGAGAGTATTATTGCAAACATGATGTTTCAAGATAAGAAATAGGTTTGTTTACCAGACATGTAGAGTCAGTTGGAATAGTGACTCAGTTTACTATACCAGGTAGTCTTGAGCAAAATGGTGTGGCTGAAAGGCATAATCGCACCCTAAAGGACATGATAATGTCAATGTAAAGTAGAACTAACCTACCTGATTACTTTTGGGATGAAGCCATAAAGACAATATTGTATATACTAAATAGAGTCCCGAGCAAGTCAGTGCCAAAGACTCCTTTTGAGATCTTGAAATAATGGACGCTTAGCTTTTCACACAATAGTTTATAGGGCTGTCGTGCTATAATATGTTTGTATAATCCTTATGAAATCAAATTGCATGCTCATTCTACTTGTTGCTATTTAGTTGGATACCTAAACCACTCTAAAGGTTACATATTTTATTGTAATAAAGGGGGCTAGAATAGTTGAATCACAAATAGCTAAGTTTTTAGAATACGATGTCTTTGATGATGGTGGGCCATTTTACCCTTTAGGTGATAGCAAGATAGATACTAAAGTTATTTCACATACGCCACTCATACAGTCAGGTCTAGTGGATTAAGGTCTTAGTATTGTACCTGTACAGGAACATGAACCCATACTTATACAAATGAGGTTCCTAGGGTACAAAAACTAATGGAGTTACGAAGATCCACTAAAGTGAGATGATCTACTATCCCATTTGATTACCTAGTCTATTTCGGTGAATAAGACTATAATATTGGACATGTTGTGGATCCAATTACTTTTACAGAAGTTATTTCTCGACCTATTTGTATTTGTGGTGGGGTGCAATCCATGAAACATAACAAAGTGTAAGAGCTAGTTGATTTGCCTTAACATTGCAAACCTTCAATTGTAAATTGTTGTTTAAGACCAAGAAGGACATTTAAGGTAAAGTTGAGCAATTTAAGGCTTGATTGGTTTCCAGAGGTTTCACTCAAAGATAAGGGGTTGAATTTAATATTACCTTCTCTCCTATATCCTCTGAGGATGCATTTAGAGTGATTATGGAAATAGTAACTCATTATGATATAGAGCTACATCAAATGGAAGTTAAAATCACTTTCCTAAATGGTGACCTTTTTGAAGAGGTCTATAAGGAGCAACCTAAATGTTTTAAAGATCAATAAGGGGCTGAAAAGGTTTGCAAATTGAGAAAATTGACATACGGTTTGAAATAGGCTTTTAGACAATGATACCTAAAGTTTGATGAGGTTTTGACCTCTTTCAGTTTCGTGGAGAGCAAAGTTTAAAGATGTTTGTACTACAAGGTCAAGAGGAGCAAAGTTATCTTCCTATTATTGTATATGGATGATATATTACTCGCATCAATTGACTTGACCATGTTACATGAGGTCAAACAACTTTTAGCCAAGAATTTTGACATGAAGGATCTTAGTGAAACATCTTTTGTCCTAGGTATTCAGATTCATCGGGATAGATTATAACACTCTTTAGGCCTCTCATAGACTGCAGACATTGAGCGTGTATTACAAAGGTTTAAAATGACTGCTTATAAACCTGTCGTAGTACCTATCTCTCATAGTGAGAGATTATCTTTGGCATAGTGTCCAAAGAATGATGTCGAGAGAAAGGCTATAAAGAATGTTCCATATTAAAGTGCAGTTAGTAGATTGATGTATACCCAAGTGTGCACTAGGCTGGACACTGCATTTTCTATTAGACTGCTAGGTCGATATCTGGCTAACTTAGAGATAGACCACTAGAATGAAGTTATATGAGTGTTGAGATATGTAAAGGGAACCAAGGATTATATGTTGACATACAAAAGTGTCAACAATCTAGACCTCATAAGGTTTACATATTTCAATTTTGTTCTATGTCTAGATGATAGAAAGTTCACTTCAGGTTATATTTTCATAATAGCAAATGGTGTAGTATTCTAAAAGAGTGTCAAGCAGACACTAGTAACTTCCTTAAGAATGCATGCAGAGTTTGTATCATGTTATTGATAGGATCTCATCTTACTATATTATTTGATATTATCTCCTTTGTTTTGGATTTATTTTGATGCTTTAATATGAAAATTAATGTTTGTTTTATTTTAGGAGATGAAACGCGGAGATTATATTACATTGGGACTCTATTGATGATAATCACAGCTTTTGGATAAAGTGAAGAGATTGTTGTAGTGGATAATGCTGATTGCTTAAAGAGTTAGAGTTTAATTGGGAAAATTCCTCTTATCCCTATCATGTAGGAGTTTGATTTTGAATTTATTTTAGATAGACATCTTTAAACGTTAGAGTTATATTAGGATTATAATAGAAAATCCTATAAAGGGGCATTCATCACAATAGAAAAAGGTTGTCGTTTCTTAAGTTTTTAGCAATTCTTTATCTTTCTTCTATTTTTGTTATTGGAGTGAAAGCCATGTGTGGCTAAACTCAATCATTTTGATTCAAGGAATTCAATACTCTAATTGTAACCTTGTGAGGCTTTGTATTCTGAACTTTTATTCACATTTTAATTCAAGTATTTCTTATTTTGAGTTCTCATATTTCATGAATGATTAATATTCGATTAATATGATAATTTAACTTAATATTGATTATTCTATTTCTATATAGGAATTAGATGATCTGTATTTTTCATGAAGCAACGGAACAAGTAGCAAATATATTATTTATAAAATTGTATATTTAACTTATGATAAACAAGAAAACTAAATTGAATAGTTGCAGCTATCTCGATTATTTAATTTACGGTTTAATCTTTTTCATGGAGCTTATTGCTATAATTTATTTGATATGGAATGCTATCACACCTAGTAAATAGATGATAAGTTTTGATTTGTATGTTAGGTTTGAACTAATTAATTTAGGAAAATTTGAAACTTCTTACAGCTGTCATAATATGTTTCAGACTAACTGCTTGAATCGTGAAAATAATCTTTTTAGACCAATGATCAATGTTACAATTAGATGAGATCTTTCCCTTGAATTTGTGTTTAGTAATCTTGACTTTCTCACATTTAAATTCAGTTGACTTAATTTGTTTTCGTATTAATTTTAGTTAATCAATTTCTTAATTAAAAAAACCCCATTTTATTTTATTACTTGAAATTAAGAGACTAGTGTTTAGTTCTTTAGGGATTCGACCTGGTTCCACGACTACTACCAAAGTTTAGAGAATCAGAACAATTTTAGGGGCTTCAACAACCTGACCAAAATTTGGCATCGCTGTCGAGGAACTATTTCAAGTTTTTTAGTTTCTTTGCATTTTTATTTTTACAGTTATTGCTAACCTCTTGTCTTATATGACTTATGCTTCTCATACAAGTAAATTGTAATACAATCTAGAAATTGAGAAGACTGTGCGTCGTTTGAGAAAAGAGACTAAGCAAGGAAGCGGTCATTCACCTTCAAACGTGAAAGTTGAAGTAGATCTAATAATTGGTGAAGACTCTAATTTTCAAGAAGCAGACGAAAAGATGGTAAATCTTAACCCTAAAACGTTGAGGGAGTTAGTAGCATCGAATTTGAGTCAACAACCTTTAGCATTCAATTTCCAGATGTTGAGGTAGATTTCGAATTGAAAAATTTAGTTTGCTTCACTTATTGTCTATTTTTTGTGGTCTTGCAGGTGAAGATCCATATAAACACCTAAAAGAATTTCATGTTGTTTGCCTTAGGATGAAGCTACAAGGGGTGGTATAAGAACAAATTAATCTTAAGGCCTTTCTATTCTTATTGAAAGATAAGGCACAAGATTGGCTATATTATCTTCCACCTGGCTTAGTAACAATATGGGACGAGATCAAAAGAATGTTTTTGGAGAAGTTCTTTCCTGCATCAAGAGCAGTGAATATTAGAAAGGAGATATGTGAGACAAGACAAATTACAAAAGAAACATTATATGAATATTAGGAGAGGTTTAAGGAGCTATGTGCCAGTTGTCCACATCATCAAATTCCTAATCAACTTCTGATTTAATATTTTTATAAAGGACTATTGCTAATGGATAGAATTAATGTCGATGCAGCTCGTGGAGGAGTTCTAGTAAACAAAACACTTAAGGCAGCCAGACAGTTGATATCAATTATGGCCAAAAATTCTCAACAGTTTGGGATAAGGATGGATGGAGCTATTAAGCTTATGAATGAGGTAAGTAACATGCACCTTGAGGATAAAATTTATGAATCGCTCTAGTTTGTCAAAAGTTTGTAGGTTAATTGCAAATGGTAAGAGTGTCTGGAATATGCTCATTCTCTAGACATCCTACAAATATATGCCCTACATTGCAACAAGACTCTCTTTAAGAAGCTAAGACAATAGGGGCTTTCCTGGTTAACCGCAATGAAAGTATGACCATTATTCCAATTAATACAATCCAGAATGGAGGAATAATCCAAACTTGAGCTATGGAAATCAAGGAGGCCAACAATGATATCAATCTCACACTTTTAAACAACCTCAAGCTCCTACATATGCTCAACCTCAATCTTCAAATTCAAGTATATCTTTAGATGAAATTGTTAAACCATTTACTAATAATACTAAAAAATTTAAACAGGAAACAAGGGCAAGCCTTTAAAACTTGGGAAATTATATCACTCAATTAGCCACCTAAGTAAATTAGAAGTGCAAGCATCAAGGAAATTACCTTCCCAAATGGTGGTGAATCCTAAGGAGAATCTGAGAGTAATGAATTTAAGAAGTGGTAAGGAAATTCAATCTAAAACTTCTTTACTAATGGAGATACAAGCGCACGATAATGGAGAAAAAAGGATGAACTTCCAACTCAAAAATCAACAAAGGTAAAAAATGATTCATCTTCATCAATATCAATTAATGCATGTTTACCTCCTTTTCCTTGTAGATTGGCTAAGCCAAAAGATGATGGATATGAAAGAGAGATCTTAGAAACTTTCAAAAAGGTGGAAATCAATATACCATTTTGAAAGCCATCAAGCAAGCTCTGAAATATGCAAAATTCTTAAAGGAGTTATGCTCAAATAAAAGGAAGCTAAAGGACAAGGAGAGAATAATTTTTGATAAGAATGTATCAGCTATGATAAATAGGAAATTAATGAAAAAAATGTAAAGATCTAAGTATGTTTACACTTTCATGTGTTATTAGTAATCAAAAATTAAGCATGCGATGCTAGACTTAGGTGCATTTATTAATGTTATGCCTTACTCAATTTATCGACCTTTAAATCTGAATTCTTTGTAAGAAACTAATGTGATTATCTAACTAGTTAATCATTCGTATGTGCATCCTATTAGAGTTATTGAGGATGTTTTAGTCCAAGTTAATGACTTAGTATTTCCAGTGGATTTTTACATATTGAAATGGGTGAAGATAGTGTTGAAAACTCATCTTTGATTTTTTTTGGGTAGGTCATTTATGAAGACAGTTAAGATGATAATCGATGTGCACAAGGGTACTCTTTCCATAGAGTTTGATGGAGAAATAGTAAGGTTCAATATTTCTGAAGCAATGAAGTATCTTAATGATTTTCAATCTTTTATCATCTGGAAATTATGGATTCATTTGTGCAGCATATGTTAAAAGAAGAGAGTGTTAAAGATAAGTTAGTGTAAGGTTAAATTTGAAGTGAACGAGCAAATTGATGAAATTTGTGAAGTTGTAGAATCATTGTCAGTAATGCTAATAGATTCAGAAACTTTAAATGATGAACTAACTATAACTTACAATCTTACTTTCTATTTTGTAGGCTCCAAAGATAGAAATAAAGATGTTACTTGATCGCCTAAAGTATGTTGATTTAGATGATGGAAAGTTAGTACCCACAATCATTTCAAAAAGGTTGACTAACGAGTAAGAGGAAGGGCTAGTGGCACTACTTAAAGAATACAAAACTACAATTACAAAGAAGTTTAGGAAGAACTAGCTATGTCTAGCATAATGACGTTAAACAATTGTACTTTTCTAGAGGCAACCCAAAATATGATTGTCTTATTTTATTTTATTTTGTTTTAGTTATATCTAACTTGTATTTTATTGCTTTTGAAAAATAAATTTATTGGCCTAAAGGAAAAAGGTGCTCTTAAAATTCCAAACTACAATATCTTATAAGGTGAGGCCTTGCCTTATGTAATTTAGTGTTCTGGAGTGAAGACCATAAAATTCCAGGCCACTAAATCTCATAAGCGAGATCTCACCTTATATGATTTAGTGTTCTAAAAAAATGTTTTTCTTTTCTCATTTAATTATTTACATTCTTTATTTACTTAAATTTTTTTACTTTTAAAAAACCTAAAAAACCGAATTTGCTTGTTTGTCTTTATAGGAAATTAAAAGAAAATTTTCAACCATAAGTAGCCCTTCTCCCTCATAGCATCCTAAAGCTCCACCATAAAAGCACCTTCATGCCCCCACTTGTTTTTTTTGAAGTTTTAATTAAATTCTTTTATTTTCATTTTAGTTCAATTTTAATTATTATTACGTTGTTTTTAATCTTTTTCCAAGTAGTTTTTGTTTATCTTGTTCAGTATTATAGGGCATTGTAAAGCTAATACTAAGGCTGGAGGAAAAGGAAAATCACCAATGAATTCTAATTCACACCATCAATCTGCAGCAAGTTCTGAAATTGGTATTAAAAAGAAGCGTTCGTGGATAATTTCTAGATATTCACAATTCAAGGGAGTCCTTTATTTTTTGTTTTATTTTTTAGATTATTTTTATTGATTTGTGAGTATATTATGCATACATTGAGGATAATGTATGATTTAGGTGTGGGGGAGAGAGTTTTCATTATGATAAACTTTGTGATTTGTGTTTAGAGTCATGATATGATGATTCATATAGTAATTATTTCTCATTATAACTTCATAAATTTCTGATTGTTGTTCATATATAATTCTTAAGTTAGGATACATTTTTGGTTTAAGATCTAATGCATAAGAGAGATAAGCATGATTATTGTTTTCATTAAATTATTTCAAGTATCTCATCAGTTTTGCTGAATGAGAGTGTGTAAGACTTGATGCAATTTTTGAAACCTACTTGAGCTTTGAGTCTAAGAGCATTCATCATATATATGCTCATATATACCTTTTTTGTTGTGTGTTATCAAACATAACTTTTTTATGCTAGAACTTTGCTTTTGAATACATGTTAAAACCACATTTTTGATGAATTTGTGTATAAAGATGATGATGGCATTTAGAATAACCATTTTTGACCTAAACAAGCCTACCTTAGTTTTTATCCCTAGAAAAACAATTTTAGTCTTACCATTTCTTTTCTTGCATAATAACCTTGTTACAAGCCCAATTTACCCTTTTTGTTGTCGATATCCTTAATAATTTTAAACCCCTAAATTGAAGGAATTGTATTAGCTTATTTGCATAGAATTTGGACTAATCGTGTGAAACGTGAATTAGATGACTCAAGTTGCAAAAAAATCTCCTCTTTAATATTGTTGTTGAAAATAAAAAAAAAGGAAAAAAAAGAAAAAGTGATTGAAAGAGATGTCATTAGAATCAAGTGAATTTTGATTTAAGTTAAAACTTATGTGGATAAGTTCGTATTATTCCCTTCAATTTATTCAACCAAAAAGCTTCTTTCATACCTTACTAAAGCTACGTTACAACTATTATAAAGTCCCTTTGATTTATGCAGTAGGTTTATTATTGTTTAGTGGTGAAGATATGATTCTTGAGCAAGCTTATGGAAATAACTCACAATGTTTTGATTTGAGAGCTTAATAAACCCTAAACATTTTGAGCTTATAAAGTGAAATCCTTGTGAGGGTGTCAAGTCTTGCTCATTTGATTTTGATGGAATTGATGAGATGATATGTTTTAACAATGTGTCCTATAAGTGTGTATTCTCTTTATTGTTATTTTATCTTAACCCTTAAATGGGAATTAGCTTTTGAAAATTTTTGGATAACATAAAAGGAGATGAGAGATTGTTATGAACATGATTAATGTATTGAATTGATGTATGTTTCAGGACAAGAATGAGTCCAGTGTGGGGGAATTTGATAAGATCTCATGTTGCTATAGTATTTGATATTATCTCCTTTGTTTTAGATTTATTTTGATGCTTAAATATGAAAATTAATGTTTGTTTTGTTTTAGGGGATGAAACATAGAGATTACATTAAATTAGGACTCTATTAATGATAACCACAAATTCTGGATAAATTGAAGAGATTGTTGTAGTGGATAAGGCTAATCACTTGAAGTGTTGGAGTTTAACTAGGAAACTTCCTCTTATCCTTATCATGGAGGAGTTTGATTTTGAATTCATTTTAGATGGATATCTTTACAAGTTAGAGTTAAATTAGGATTAGATTAGAAAACTTTATAAAAGGGGCGTTCCACACAACAGAAAAAGGTTATCTTTTCTTACGTTTTCAGTAATTCTTTATCTTTCTTATATTTTTTTATTAGAGCGAAAGCCATATGTAGCTAAATTCAATCGTTCTAATTCAAGGGATTCAATACTCCAATTGTAACCTTATGAGATTTTGTGTTCTTAACTTTTATTCACATTTTAATTCAAGTATTTCTTATTTTGAGTTTTTATATTTTATGACTGATTAATATTCGATTAATCTAACAAATTAATTTAATATTGATTGTTCTATAGCTATCCAAGAATTTAATATCCGTAATTGTCATGAAGGAATGGTACAAGTAGCAAATAGGTTATTTATGAAATTACATATTTAACTTATAAACTAAATTGAATAGTTGTAGCTATCTCAATTTTTTAATTTAGGGTTTAGTTTTTTTATAGAGCTTATTGCTATCCGTTATTTGATATGGAATGCTATCACACTCATTCAATAGATGATAAGTTTTAGTTTAGATGTTGGATTCGAATCAATTAATTTAGGAAAATTTGAGACTTATTTCAGCTATCCTAATATATTTTGGACTAACTGTTTGAATTGTGAAAATATTCTTTTTAGACCAATGATCAATGTTACAATTAGATGAGATTTGTGAAAATATTATTTTTAGACCAATGATCAATGTTACAATTAGATGAGATCTTTCCCTTGAATCAGAATTTGGTAATCTTGACTTTCTCATATTTAAATTCAGTTGATTTAATTTTTTCATATTAATTTTAGTTAATCAGTTTCTTAATCAAACCCCCTTTTATTTTATTACTTAAAATTAAGATACTAGTATTTAGTTGTCTAGGGACTTGACTTGATTCCACGACTACTACAAAAGTTTGAAGAATCAGAATTATTTTGGTGGCTTTGACAACTCGATCACTTATAGGGCTGCTTTATAGATGGTTTGACTCATAAACTTGATTTTTGAGTTGTCTGTGGTTGATTCAGTGGCTAGACTCATTCGGTTGTATTGTGATAATCTTACTGTTGGGTTGTTTCGTAACAATAATAAGAATATCATAGGGTCTAAGCATTTGGAAGTCAAATACTTGACTATAAAGGAATTGATACAGAAAGGTGACATTGTGGTGGAGCATTTGAAGATTGCGGAGTTGTAGCCGATCCTTAACTAAAAGACTTCGCCCATTTGTGTTTGAAAGACATGTATACAGTATAGGTGTATTGAAGTCCTTAGACACTATTAGCTATGGATTATTATGTTTGTTCCTTGTATATTGATATTTTTTAATATATTATGACAGTGCAGTTGTTAATTAATAAAGATGATCATCTTTTTATTCTCAGCAATATTTTTTATTATACATTGTCATAATACATGTGAAAGTCTTAAGGTTTTTGTTGATCTTAAAGGTCATTGGGCATATATTCAGATTGACTTGAGCCTATGTTATTAGGATACATACAGTCTAATATGAATATCCATAGATTTCGACATGACATAGGTGACATGACTGTTTAATCTCATAAAAGTTTTTTTAATGCAATTTAGTGTTCGGTAACAGAAAATAAGATTTCTCTGATGCAGTTTCATATATGCAATTTAGCATAAAGTTTAGAGAAATCGAGACCTACAAATGAAAAAAAAATGATATATTTCATATCACACAGGTATCATTCAAGTTTACCACATTCCATTTTCTTATTCATATTAGTGAAGTATTAGATATGCATGATTCTATTAGATCTATGTCACACAAGACACATGTATTTGATACCTTTCGGTATCAAAAGCCTTAAGGGACAGAATAATGAAATTTCATTGTCTTTAGATCAACTGATTTTAAAACTTGAGTCAGTACTACAATTGAATATTATCCAAGGGGGAAAATGTTAGATATTTTTCAGAAAGATGGACAACAATTAATTGCATTTTATTGATTTTTCAATAATTTATTGGTTAAGTTACGTAATTTGATCCAGATAAAGATAATAAAGTAGCCCAATAAAGAATATAGATTAATGGGCCGAAGTTTAGGAAAAAAAATAGGCTTCGATCAGTGTGAATCGGACCTATATTGAGCCTATAATGGGGGCACAATGTGGATGCTATATATAGAAGGTTAAGGTCGCTTGTAGCTATTGTAGTAAATGATGAATGTACAGATACTTTAGCACATTTAGGAGTTCATGTATACAAAAAGTTACAGAAAGGCTTTAACGCGTTGCGGTGAGCAACTCTATGAAGGTACCAAAGGATTTGCACCCATTTCAGCTTTGGAAAGCTCCTTTGAAATTTTCATATTTTTTCGTTATTAAATCAGGTATTATGTGTTACAATTCTCCCTCGCTATGTGGCATCTAGGACTGCTTGTTGTAGAAATGCCTCTTTTTAACATTCGTTAGTAAAGAGAAGAAATTTTACTTAGAAGAAGCTTTCCAAATTATTCTTCGCAGCTTGTTGCGTGAAAGGGTTTCTCTAGCGACAAAAAAACCGTACAAAAGCTTGTTGGAACAGCATCAACTAGCATTAGACGCCTAATAAAGAACATCTACAGACGAACTATTCGTGATATGATAAAAAATCATGCGTTGAAACCCTTCAGACACATCCAATTGTAAATATGTGCCGGAATAAAAAAGAACATTTAATTCTGCAATTGGGAGTAAGTTGCGTGTAGTAGTACGGAGCTTATCTACTAACTCAGTGAACGACATCGTATCAAAATTAAGAAAACGAGATTTCCATCCCATAAAATTATTACGTGCATGAAAGCGAAGTACAATAAAAAAATACACAGGAATAATCAAACATCGAAATCCAGAAGCCAAAATCTAGTCCAATAACATCATCTAGGAGGCGTTCTATATTTATCCTTATCCTTCCCAATGGTCATTAAATAAGAAAAGGTCAATTTATTTCAGAAATGTATTAATTAATGGTACTAACAGAATTTTTTTGTAGTTTCAATAAAATAAAATGTATATAAAAAATGATGACCTCATAAATTAATTTTGAGTACCAGCTTGAGAAATTCCATAATGGCAACTTTCAATTTCTTTTGTTGACTTTCCAAAATCCTTAAGGTTACCTTCTACTTTCTAGGTTTTTTTCAAAATAGTTTTTATAAAATCCGAGATATAAGATAGGTTACATAAAAGGCTTTTCTTCCAAAAATATTTGTAATATCACCGTTTC
>JAOSBK010007871.1:0-13295 GCA_027568895.1 Erythroxylum shatona
ATGTTTTCTTTGAATTAAGGAAGTTTAATGATTTTAAATTGCATCATAAATGTTGCATTTATTTGCTTCTTGAATGAATTGAGAATTTGCTATATGTTTGGTATGAATTGTGAAAAGACATTGAAAATGAATTTTTGTGAAAAGATACACATTTATGAAATCATGTTTTCAGAAATGGTTTTCAAAATATCTCATGTTCATGAAAAACAAGTTTCCAAGAATGTACCATTTGGGCAAACGGTTTTCCATTCATGAATTACATGTTATGTCAGTTTGGTGTAATCCATTCAAGAATGTCACGTACATGTTGACCAAGTTAAAGGCTTCTCCCACCTGTCTGCTAGTGGCACAAAACTCTTTCATAAACTCCCTCAAGTTTACGCCTACGCAAAACTCCTATGTGGGATTGTGATAGTGCGCCAAGTTTATGACTACACAGGACTATTATGTGGAAATGTGTAGTTCATCATGTTCATGGATTTACCCAAACCATTTTGAAGTGATTATGTGCTCATGATATGTTGATAAGTTCAATGTATGCATTATTTAAAATTGCTCATGAATTGTTTGATAAATTGAGAATTTTAAGAAATAAGTGTTTGATGATTTTTTTCTGCCAAATTACTATGGTTACGAAAATATACAATGGCAATGAGTTTTGAAAATAGTTTTTGCTTATTTCTCAATTATAAATCTGTTACCCATGAGTTTTCAAGCTTACCTCCTTTTATTCCCATCTCTAGGTGATGATAAAGAGATCGAGTGAAAGAGAGTCAAGGCATTCGTTCGATTATGCATATTTTGTATTTTAAGTTAGATTGATGTAAAATAAGACTTTAGACACATATCGAGAATTATGGGGTTTTGTATCTTTTGTATTTTGTATTTTTGATTTTGATGATGTAATGTGGCTTGGAATGCTGTTAAGGCTTTGTAAACTCTTATTCTATGATGTTAATGAAATATGGATTTGTGTAGGGATGATTGTTAAGCTGAAATGTGAATTTGAGTTTGAATGATTGTTAAGTTGAACAATGAATTTGTGTATAGATGAGATGGAGTTGAATGTGATGAGTTGTATGAATTTAGATTTGAGAGTTTAATGAAATTAATTTGTTAGTTGAATTGTTATGAATAAAGTTGCGTTAGAGGAAGTGGATTTGGGAAAATTTTCAAGTCATTTGGTGAAAATTGTGTATTGAATTCAAGGGAAAAACTGGATTAATTTAGGAATAATTAGACAAAGTTGTCTTCAAGAAAGTTGTAGCATATCTTTTTAGCTTTCTAACGGTATAAAGTATGAAATTTTTGGAAAATGGAGTTGAAAGATATGATCATTTGAATTTTGTTGCTGTTTAAAAGGGACATTCGGGACAGCTATATTGTTTTGAAATTTAGACCCTTATAGAGGTAGAAATTGTTGTTATGTTCTTCATAAAAGTTGTAGATCTTTCTTTTAGCTTTCTATTGATATAAAGTTTGTAAAATTTGGAGTTTTAAATCAAAAGTTATGGAAGTTTGAATTTAAGATATTGGTGAAGAAGAAAGAGTTGCAGGTCCACCCGAAAGTCGCGGTCGTGCATGCACACGATCGTGACTTCACAGGACCACTAGAATGTCACAATCGTGCATGCACATGGTCGTGACTCCACTAGACCACCCGAATGTTGCGGTCGTGCATGTGCACGATCGCGATTTCCCTGTTTGTCCAAGGGAGGTTATTTTCTAAATATACTTTGATTTTTTGTTATAACTTCTTCTCTAGACCTCCAAATGACCTGATTTTTGAAGCATTAGATTCATAACACATTCCTCTATCTCTCCATAGAAATTTATATCTCTTGGCATTGATTCAGAAAAGATTAATTGAATCAAATTGAGGGTATCAATTGGAAGAGCATGAACTGGACATTTTACTGAACAAGCTATAGTATTTTGAAGATATCTTGATCTATAGAGCTCCAAATGAGATGATTATTGTCCCTAAATAAACTAGAGACATAGAGAAACAAATTATCTGAAGTAATAAAGTTTTAATTCAGACTCTATGACTTTTAATTTCTGGATTTAATTTGAGTATAGTGTACTATTTTAGTTTAAGAGCAGTCCAAAAATGTTTGGGTTATAACTTTCAGATTTTTAAACGAAATTGAATGATCTTGGTATCATTAGAAACTTAAGATAATGGGGAACAAATGTTCTGAAGAAGCCAAATTGAAATTCCAATTTTAGGATTCCTAGGATTTGTTCAAAAATAGGAGAAATGGGTTCATTTTTGATGATTGACTTGTGTGGGCACGCCACCCATATGGGATGATGGCTAATGAGGGTTCATTGAAACAACCCTACAAGGTAATACACACGCTCATGTCTTATGATATTTAGAACGATTGTTAGGCTCCAAAATTGAGGTCCAACAAGCTGCATCTACGGGCTCAGTGCATCCATCATCGACAATATCCCATAAATTATGAAAACCAAGCATCACTCTCATCTGGTGCTCCAATTCCCATAATTTGTCTTTGTTAATTTCAGAACTTGAGGCTGGATCAAGTTGGCCATTGCTTCACCAATTCACAAACAAATGAACCTTGCTATGATACCACTTGTTGGAAGCTTTAATGGGCTCCAAATAAAAGAACTTTCACAAAATATGTATTTGTATTGATAACAAAGTTTATGAGGACAAAAGACACATAAAATACAAATATTTCTCTCTAAGTGTTGCTGCACTTTTCCCCTCAATATTTCTTTCATATAAAGAGCTACGACTCTCAAAACACTTATTTTTTCTAATACTCTCTATTTTTTCTCATGCATAAATGATTACAAGAACACATATATATAGACATGCTAAACGACTTCAAATACAATTTGACTACTTCTTTGACTCATCCTTATCCACAAGACTTCAAATACAATTTGGTTGCTTCTTTGACTCATCCTTATCCACAAGACTTCAAATGCAATTTGTCTACTTCTTTGACTTATCCTTATCCTTAAGTTTCTTCCACAAACTTTTAAATTCATCCATAAATTTTCACATCATCACTAGATATTTTTCTCCAATCTAAACCTCATCTTTTGTCATAATTATAAAATTATATATAATGAAGGAGGGTTTGTATTTTCTAACAAAGCATGTAAGGAGGACGCTGGAAAACGTAGGATGAATTGGAATGTCAAATGAAGATCGTGACAAGGTATATATGACCAGTTGATTGAATAGGATAATGAATTCATTATTAAAAAGAGTGCAGGGCCAAATACAGGCTATAGATTAGAAACTACATATAATTGTTTAAAATTGTCTATGTAGTAAGTACATATTAATATCAGATTAAACTATTGCAGTCGTTTACATTTTGCTAGTTACAAGTGCATTAAATTTGCTATGTAAACTTCTAGCTCTTTACTATAGCACTTGATTACATAATGCGTCATGGCCGCATACTTTCTCATGTTGTGCATAATTACTTAGAAGAAAACAAGATTGTTCCGTTAGACAATAGTTCCACCTTCCAAAGAAATGCAGAGCACTACGTTCAAAGTAAGTATAGTTACGTACATGCATCTTTATACTTTTCAGGTTTGCCTGTTAAGAAGTTAGGAGGTTTAGAGAGGGGAGAATTGTTTAGAAGAAGAGGTTATATTTCACTTGAATTATTTAGTTCAAGTATAAAGAGGTATTTATAGGTACAAAAATGACTCTTTATATCTAAGTATATGAACCCAAATAAATAAACCATACTTGAACTTAAAACTATACATGGACTAATATTTAATTATGTAACTAAGATATGAACATAATTAAACTCCTAACAATGAATTTAAACATCTAAGGATCTAGGCTTTAAACATTCATGTATCTAGATCAACTTTTAAATTACTCTTCAACACTCCCGCTTAATTTGAAATTTTCTTTTGAACTCTAAATCTTGTCCTCAAATATTGAAAAACTTCAAATTTAAGTGACTAAAAATATCTGCAGCTTGATCATTAGTCCCCACATGCTTGAGCTCCACTTCATTCTTTTGCTTGTTGCCTTTAGCGATGAGCCTTGTCTTATATTTCTCTACATCTCCATTAACATTCTTTTTTTAATCTTATAGACCGATTTGACTCCAATAGCTTTATAACCTTTAGGAAGAGTTGATAACTCCCAAGTATTGTTTTTCTCTATTGCCTTGATCTCCTCTTCCATTGCTTGTCTGCATCTTTGTTCTTGACGACCTCCCTAAAATTTAAAGGTTCACTTTCTACAAGAAGACAAAAGAAATTACTTACACCAACATCATTAATTTCTTCTGTTGTTCATAAATACCATAAATACTCCTTATTTTTTGTGCTCCATCACTTGAACTTTCTCCATGCAAGGACAAAGAAGAATGAGACATATTTGGAGAAGCAGGTGGAGTTGCCTCTTGAATATTTCTTGTGGTTTCTTGCTCTTCATCTTCAAAGTATAGGAAAAAAAATCAAAAATGCTTTCTTTTTGTGTCTCCCAATCCCATATTACTTCTTCATCAAATTCAAAATCTTTGCTCACAACAATCCTTCCATTGCTTGGATTGCGCAATCGGTAGCCTTTGGAATTTTGATCATAGCCAATGAATACAAGCTTAACACTTCGATCATCAAGCTTGGATCTTTCTTGTTACAGCACATGAGCATATGTCATGCTTCCGAAAACTCTTAGATGAGCAACACTAGGCTTTATTCCATTCCACACTTGTTGCAGAGTTTGATCTTTGATATTTCTTATTGGAGATCGATTTGACAAATAAACTACACAAGAAATAGCTTCGACCTAAAATTCTTCAAGCATATTTTTAACCTTCAACATACATCTAGCCATGTTAAGAATTGTTCTATTCTTCCTTTCGACTACACCATTTTGTTGGGGCGATCTTGGGACTATTAACAGATGGCAGATTTCATATGTTTCACAAAAATCAAGAAACTCCTTAGATGTGAATTCACCTCCTCTATCGGACCTTAGGGTTTTAATTGTATAGCCACTTTCGTTCTCCACGAGTGCCATGAACTTCTTAAATTCTTCAAATGCTTCTAATTTCTAATTTAAGAAATAAACCCATGTTTTTCTATTATAATCATCAATGAAAAGTAATAAGTATCTACTTTTACCCATTGATAATGGCTTGATTGGGTCACACACGTCAGTATGAAAAAGTTGACATGGCGCAGTTGCTCTTATCACCGTTTCTTTTGGAAAACTCCTTCTTGAATGCTTGTCAAGTAAACATGCTACACATAAATGATTTGGGTAGTTGACAGAGGGCATTCCTTTCACTATGTGTTGATCTCCTAATGCATTGAGTGTGCCAAAATTCAAGTGTCCAAATCTCATATGCCAATGCTATGCTTCATCTTTCACATCAACCTTTAAAAATGTTGCTTCGATTAGCTTGATATTCAACATGAACATTCTATTCTTCTACATAAACACCTTAGCTATAAATTGAGTATGTTGATCTCTAAACCAAAGATAACAATCTTTCATGTGAATCTCATATCCTTTTTCAGGAAGTTGCCCCAAACTTAAAATAATACTTTTCAATTTAGACATATAATAGACATCATTAATAAGTCTATGGCTTCCATCTCTTGAAGAAATTAGAATGGTACCTTTTTTTTATGAATTTGAATCTTTGATGAATCTCCAAAAGAAACATTGTCTTCTACCTTTTCATCAAGTTCCATAAATTTGCCTTTATCTCTACACATGTGATTGCTTGCTCCATTATCTAAGAACCATGTATTTTCATTCTTACTTATATTATCTTTGAGTGCTAGCAATAAAGTGGGCTCTTCGTCTCCTTGTTTGTTATCAATGATATTGACTTGGTCCTCAACTTGATTAGGTTTAGCATAACATTCCTAAGAAAAATGTACAAATTTATGACAATTGTAGCATTCAACATTAGACTTATCATACCTCCTCTCATTTTGTATAAAATTGTAACCTCCTCTTCCTCTTCCTCTTGATTTTCTTTAGCCTTTGTATAATTGATTGTTTCCATCATTGTTGGGGTTGTTATAATCTCCTTTACTTCTTCCTTATAACTTTGTCCTCAACCACAACTACGACCATATCCTCGACCACGTCCTCATCCTCTTTCTCTTTGAATGCTTTCTCCATCATCATCTTTTAACAAAACCTTTGCTTTAAGTGGTTGCTCGAAAGGTTCTTCTTGCCTCCTCTTGATCTTGTCTTCGTGAGATTGTAAAGAGCCCTCTATTTTCTATTTGTTCAAGTGTCAAAGAGTCTAGATCTTTAGGCTCCTCAATGATGTAAACCACATAATCAAACTTTGGGTCCAAGGAACAAAGAATCTTCTCTACTATTCAAACATGTTCAACTTGATCTCCATATCTCTTCATTTGATTTACAATGGCCTTAACTTGTGAACAATAGTCTGAGAATGATTCGGATTCCTTCATGCGTAAAGATTCAAAATCACCTCGCAATTATTGAAGTTGAATCTTTTTTGCCTTATCAAATCCTTGAAAGAAACTTTGCAAAATCTACCATGCTTCCTTTGAAGTGGTTCCATTGGCCACCTTCTCAAACATTGAATCATCTAGACATTGATGGATGAGGGTGAGGGCTTGTTGAACCTTCATCTTGATTTTGTCAAAGCATCTTTCTCATTTTGAGACAAATTGACTTCACTTTGAGGTTGCATAAAACCTTTCTCTACAATCTCCCAAGCATCTTATGAGCTAAGCACGACTTTCATGTGAAGACGCCATTTTCATAATTTTCATTTATGAGGCAGGGGAATTGAAATGAGTATACTCCATCATTGTTTGCCATTTCTGAAAGAACTTGGCTCTGATACCATTTTGTTAAGAAGTGAGGAGGTTTAGAGAGGAGAGAATTGTTTAGAAGAAGAGGTTATATTTCACCTGAATGATTTAGTTCAAGTACAAAGAGGTATTTATAAGTACAAAACGGCTTTTTATATCTAAGTGCATGAACCCATTAATGAACCCAAATAAATAAACCATACATGAACTCAAAACTATACGTGAACCAGTATTTAACTATGTAACTAATACATGAACATAATTAAACTCCTAACAATGAACTTAAATATTCATGTATCTAGACTTTAAACATTCATATATCTAGATCAACTTTCAAATTACTCTTCAACACATGCCACCTTTTCATCAGGACATTATATAAATATTTATATATACACACATATAGTACTCATAATATAGAGACATGAAATATTTAGACAATCTATTGATATACAACTTGATATGTGACAATTACAGAACTTTCTATAGGGAACTACATTGGTTTTAATGGCATGGATGACTATTCATTGGAATTTATCAATGATGATCCTATCGGTAACTTAACAGACGATGGAAACGGAAATGAGAATGATTTAGCAAGTTCGCCAAGCTTTGAAATTGTGGAGGAGATCAAAATGAATCATGGAATGTTTGTTTCCACTTGTCAAGTAGCCAAGACATTCTTTCACTAGCTAATGCCTTCACAGACTGTTAGAATCCGCCTTAGTTCGAGGATTGCAACTAACTTGTCGATATAAAACTCATACATAAAAGGTCGCGCAATTAAATATTATACATTGTCCAGAGAAAAGTTAGTGGGAATTAGCAAAATAAAATATCCTTAGAGAAAACTAAAAAATTGAGTTTTTTTATGTGTCTTTGATTCTCTTGATGCACTAGCAGTGGTTGACGCTTGGAGAAAATGTAGAAAGTGAGAAATTAGTAGATGGTTTTGGCAAAAGTTATGATGTCAACAAGAATGGTATGCGTAGAAACATTAACGCAATGGAAAAGGTAAGGAAAATAAGTAATCGAAATGACAAGCAGGACAAGGATTTGATGGTAACCATAAGAGGTGGGAGTAAAAATATGTTTCTGAAGAAGTTGGGGCTTTTCCTTACCATTTCTTTAGCTATCTGTACCATGATGAACCATGGCAATCTTACCCTTTGACTTCCTAGGCTCTAACCATGTCTCTGTAATCTTATCACGCATATCTGATGTAGTAAGATTGGAAAGCCCAAAACATCATCATTTTCCAATCTCAGATATAGAATTTTTCAACTATACTTATGTTCCAATTGTAGGAAACATGTGACTCAATATTTGTAACTGAAGTGATTAAATTTATGGGACTTCTTTTTTTCTTTGACTAATTCAACTTGATGTATAAAATTTTGTGAAATACATCCAACAAAAAATAATATGTTACAAAGTAAAAATTTGAAACTAAAAAAAAGTAAGTTTTCATTTGTTCCTTTTGTTTAATTTAAAGATTTAAATTGTATAGGACAATCATAATTGCACTAATAATATTATTTGCATTATATTTATATCTATCAATATAATTTGTCGTAATTATAATTCCATTTTTCTAATTATGCTTATTGATTGTTCTTATAATATAATCTCGTGAATACAAGTGTCGATCTTACGAGGACCACCAGTACTGGTACTAAATGTCTTTCTATTATCTAATATAACAAACAGATGATTAATTTTAAAATTAACAAAAATTAAATAACTAATCTAAAATAACAATCTAAAATAATGAACATGAATAAAACAATTAAATGATACTTAAGATTTAGATATAAAAATCTCCCTAGAACCTTCTTGTGGTTAACTTTATCTTGATTCAGTAATTAATCCTAGTTTCTTGAACTGGTATAAATTCTAAAGTTATAACCATATTTATATATTTAATTTGATTGATTGAAATATCTTTCTAATCAAAACCTTTAAGAATGCATTAACTCGTTCTTTGAATTTTCATGAAACATTTGACTCTAACCTAAAAGATTTATATATATCATCATATCTTTATGAGGCTATGAAACACTTATTATTCATGTTATAAATTATTCATACATATGATTTTTTAATCTCTATATATGAAATATGAAATTAAATTAAATGCTAGCATATATTAATTCAAATATAAGAAATAAGCATGAAGAATTCATTAAATAATTATTTCATTAAATAAAAATTTAATCTAAATATATAGTTCTAAGATTCATCCCATCTAGATCTATTCTAATTTAGTTTATACTAAGAATTAGAAAACCAACAATGATCAAGAAAGAAAACAAGATAAAATAAATCATTCTCATAGATCTTAAAATCTTGATATTCTTTGTTTAAATCTTGATGGAATCCCCTTTCTTTCTTCCAAAGTTGCTCCTTTCTTGTCTCAAAATGGTATAATTTGGCTCTCTCATTATGCTTTGTCGTCTAATGCCAAAAGTTACCTTTTATTCTCATGAAATCCTAAAAATTGATACATTGACTCTAGGAACTTGGGTCTAACATGAACTCATGTAGGTCTTATGTGCCTAATAGCTCTAGAAAATCCTATCTTATGTAAAAAAAAAAAAACACCACCAATATGAGTTTCTAATACAAACCCATATTTGTCTCATGTTTTGAACACTCGTTAGCTCTCACAATGAAGACGGGTCTAACACAACACCATGTTTATCTCTTGCTACTTTTCACCTTTTTATGTAAAAATTACTGCCAATATAGGTCCTAAACATGGTTCCCCATTAGAGAACATGGATATATGATATGGAACATGGAACTATGTTATGCATCTATCCAATCCTCTCTAGCTTGACTCTAAATTATCCAAATTTGTTTGTTCATCATTAGAGAGCTAGAAAAAGGCCTAAAAATATAATATAAACTAAATTAAATACAAACACTATATTTAGACATAAGTATAATGCTATCAAAATCATGGTAAGAACACATTCTATTTAGCATTTATCACTTGCATTTTTCATAATTATTGCAATAATGTACAAATACAACATAATTGATAATTTACAATTTAAAATCTTGAATTAATATCTTATTTTGGTGCAACTTTTTTTAAGGATCACATGTTTTCATGAAATAATTTAATAAGATCATTTATTTTATAATTCAATTTGGTAAGTATACAACATTCTAGAATTCAAGAACATACATTAAATGAGAAATGATTTTGGATGCAATTAATATCCAATTCCACACACCAATCTCTTAATTCCTTAATTTGTCTTCTTATTTTAATTTCTTTTCTATCACCATTTGCTCTCTTTTCCTTCAATCACTTAAAAAATTCACCATAACTATCTAATTGTTTTAAAGGTTTCCTGGGATTGAAAAAAGATAAACACAATTTATAGCTCAATGTTAAACTAAAATTTGATTGGTTACTTTCTAAAATGAAAGCAATAAGTAACATTTTTTAAAATTAAAACGAATTAACAAAAAGACATTAAGATGTGAGTACAAAGTCAAATGGGAAAATGGAGTTGTAGTATGGAGTAAGATCCTAATCATGTTTATTAAATACAGGATAACATCTCTAAAGAAAAATTGAACAAAAATAAGAGAGGCATGAGCATGTCTCTATATGACAAGGTTATTCCATACGAGAAAACCAAGTATGGCAAGGATAAAGCACGGACTTATTAAGAAGTAAATACTGGCATATCAAGGAACATGATAAAAAAAAGTTAACAGAGAATTTTTCTAATGTTATAAAATAAGGAATTTATTAGAAGCCATTTGGTTGCTTACTTTTCCAATTAATCTCATAACTATTAGAATATCTCTAGTTCAGCTGATCATCTCCTAGTAGAAAATCTAGTTACTTAGCTGAGAATCTCAAAAAGTGCTCTTACCCCAATTGACAGAAAATTTGAAAACTTTAATCTTTCTTGAGCTCTTTTATGCTATAAGCCCATTCCATAGTACCATTATAGGTATTTTGTCACTAGATAACTTGCATAAGTCTTAAAACTTTTCCCACAAGTGTTAACTATATTGATAATTAAAAACAAGTGATTCATGGTTTCCTATTCGTAATGACAAAGAGAGTAGTGATTATTATTAGACAAAATGTAGTTAAGTTTGTTCTTGGTTATAATAAACAAATAGTTAAAGGATAAAGATAACTTTTGATAATCTCTTTTAAAACAATAATAGCATAAACTTTAAACCCTTTTGATGGGGATCTTATGAGAGCTTCAATGTAAAATTACTTTTGAATTGGGATAAGTGATATTTTAATGATTTTAAAGAGTATTCTCGCCCTAAGATAGGATTTTACCCAAGTAAATTCTTGATTGTAAATAAGAATCCCCTCAAGAGCTAAGTTGGCAAATTCTAAGAGTTACCTTCAATAACTTATGTAAATTTATATTTATTTAGAAAAAGTGAATTTATAAAAGGTATCCAAAAATTCAATTCTCATGTATGTATTGTGAGGCTTGGAACTTTTCATCTACTGGTCATCTCAGAAATAACAATTGAATGATGAAGATTTCCTCATCACTAAGATATCTTAAATATTATTTATGCTTTATCAAAGAAAAGAAATGTGCATATTTTTAATGAAAAAGTGTTATGTAGGAGTGCCTTCTACCTTCAAAAATGCTACAATGAATTAGAGGTATTATACTATTTAATATTAATATCAACTTAATTTCACTTGCAATGGCCACTATATGGAGATTTAGTTGAAATAAGGATCATTGAAAGGGGAACTCTTTTATCTTATGTTGGGACCCGATCTCGAGACCGGATCCCAACCGAAAAATGGAAGAACGAAAGCGGAAAGCGAAACAAAAACCGAAGCGAAGGCGTACTTGAATCATAAAGCGATAGAAACTGAAGCAGAAAACATGAGGCGAAAGAATCGAATCTAACGAATCGAATCAGAATGCATCGAAGCAAAATCAAACACGAATCGAAAGCAAATCGAAGAATCGAATTGGAAGCAAACAAATGGTTCGATTTAACTAAAAATCATATTCCGACATCCTAAGCATGTATCTTAGAAAACTATCGCATTGGAAACCTTAAGACATTCTAAATCTGGTATAATTTTTTTTTTCTTTCTCATCTTATTCAAACAAAACAATATAATTTCCCCTTTGGAAATTCTTCCTCATGCAATTTCTCAAATTCTTAAACATTTTCTTATTCATTCATATAAATCCCAAAACTCATTTTTATACTAATTTTATCAAAAATTCGGCAGCATAACGGTTGCATTCTAACTAACCCAAAACCTGCAAAAGGGGTTTAAAGACACTTCTATACCAGCACAATCACACAACACAACTCCTCGAACCTCCCGTCCGAAAACCAAACTCAATCCAAAACACATTATCCTAATTTAATTCATATTCATTTCTCAATTCAGTATAAAAATTCATCATTCAAGCCCAAATCACATTCAATATCTCAATTCCATATTCAAATTCCCCATTCAATCCAAACCCAAAAATCGATCACAGTTATATACAATCACAAATCATATCCATAATTATACACAATCCCAACCATAATTTAATTCAATACACAATTCCAGAATTCATATACATTACTACTCAACTATATACCCAATTTCATATTTCACATACATCCTGCAATAATACTGGTAATACGATTCGATTTCGTTTTTGCTATTTGTTTTTGCCTTTTGATTCGCTTGGTATTTTGTTTTCGCCTTTTGATTCGCTTGGTATTTTGTTTCCGCCTTTCATTAGTCGCTTCGCCTTCGGATTCGATTTATCTGATTTACATTTCGCTTTGGTTTTGGCCACTTTCGGTTTGTTTTTTGGTTGGGATCCGGTTTCGAGATCGGGTTCCAACAATAATCTTATACACTATATTACAGTAGGAGATAAGGTGAAAGTCTTGCATGCAATTCAGATGCTCCTTCTTTGGAATGAAGTATAGGTAAGTCTTGTTTAGTTCCTTTAGCATCACCTTAGTGCTGAAGAATTCCAATACACATTCCACTAACAAATCATAAGTAATAAACCAAATATTTTAAAGAAAAACACATTAAAGCCATTAGTTTTAAAGCTAAATATAACCTACTTTTTTTCTTTTAAAGAAAAGGATCTAGGATCAAGAACATGACCAATAATCCATTTTAAGCAATGTATAAAAGAGTTATAAGGAGATTTGGTTCCCAATAGATTGTTGTAGTAGTTGAAGGTAATATTCTTCAACTTAACCTGATCATTAGAGAAGTTCTCGTGCTCATTTACCAGATATTTGATTTTATTTCAGTTTCTATGAGCAAGAATGTAACACCCCACTCCCGAGTGACTCAAACCCGATATCGTTTGTGATATCCGAGTCTGTGCCCCACGAGGGTGGCGTACTACATCAGTCGGTCGGTAAAACTCGGTATACTACTTTTTTTTTAAAACATACATTCCACGTTA
>JAOSBK010007896.1:0-13292 GCA_027568895.1 Erythroxylum shatona
AAAAGGAAGAGGAGGATTAGAGCTTCCATTAGAGCCAACAATCTCACTATTTGGTGAAGATTCAAGGTAAGTTTGATCTTAATCTTTTGGATTTTTGGAAGGGTTTTGGTTCATAAAGCTTAAGAAATGTATGGGTTTAAGAATTTTCTGGGATTAATTTTAGTGAATATGTCTTATGGGTTATCCAATTTGAATCCCTATTGAACGGGAATATTGTCTTTGATAAAAGGAAATCAAAGGAGGCAAGAGGAGCAAGAGTAGATGCGTTTTTTAGCAAAGTTTCAAGTAAGAAAATCAAAGTGGGTTACGGTTTTATAACTAAGTGATAAGCCATTAATGTTTTCTTTTAAATGATGGAAATAAATGATTTTTACTATTTCATGAATGTACTTTATAACTTTTTGAATGCTTTAACAATGTGTTATGTGTTTGGTATGAGCATATTGTGTTGACGAATTATGAAAAGATTGTGTAAATGATTTTGAAAAGACAATATGTTTGAAAAATAAAGTTTCGAAAAGGTGTCATTTTGAGCAACAAGTTTACAAGTTATGAAATACATGTTATGCGGTTTTGGTTTGGTCCATTTTGTATGTCAAGTCCACTTCAACTAAAGGCTTCTCCCGCTTACCCGTTAATGGCATGGAGCTCCTTCGTGGACTCCCTCATGTTTACGACTACACAAAACCACCATGTGGGATTGTGTTAGTTTGTTCTGTTCATGACCACACAGGCCCATTTCTTGGAAATGTGTTAGTTTGTTCTGTTTATGGACCTTCCAAACCATTTTGATGTGCTTATGTGCTCATGATATATTGACAAGATAGATGCATACCTGATTTGCATTATTGAGAATTTGGTTGAGAATTTGAGAAATATGTGCTTTGTGATTCAATGTGAATTTTGTTACAATAGAAATAAGTGTTTAAATGGTTTTGTTTGTTACTGGTTATAAAATTGTTACCTATGAGCTTTTAAGCTCACCCCTACTCCTTTCTCATCCCCAGGTGATGAGCAAAAGATCGAGTGAAAGAGAAACGAGGCATCACTCGAAAATTTGCATCCTTTTGTGTTTTAAGCTAGATTTGTAACTACAAGGCTTTAGTTGCATTTTGAGCAAATCATTATTTATGTATCTTTTTGTATTTTGAGATTTTGAGATATTGACGTATTGTGCCTTGAAATGCCCATTAAATCTTTGTAAAAACTCTTATATTTTGATGTTAATGAAGTATGATTGTGTTTTGCTGAATGAAATTTCCAAATTGTTCATTTCACTTTCAAGTTTTCCATAAGGGTGAGAATTTGTGTTCTACCTTCAGGGGAAATACTGTATTGATCTATATAGAATTGGACAAATTTGTCTTCTTGGAAGTTGTGGATTATTTTTCTAGCTTTCCAGTGATAAATAATATGAAATTTTTGGACATTGGAGTTGAGAGATATGGTCATTAAAAGTTTGTAATGCTGCTTAGGATGGATAATCAGGACAACTACATTATTTTTGCAATTTTGACCCTTATATAGGCAAAATTTGTTTTCAAGATCTCATAGAATTTGTAGGTCTAGAAGTCCTCTTCAAAATGGTCCTTGAATGACCTTAATTCGATATTTGTAGTGAAAATTATGTCCTTTTTATCATTACAGGCTGGAAGAAGAAAAGTAGGACGAGAGAAGTCATGATCATGAAAATGCACAATCGCGACTCTGCGGACATTGCTCAGAAATCGTGATCATGCAAATCGTGACTTCGCGGTTGTGCACACGCAGGTCACGATCGTGCACTCGTCGTGCTCCCTCCAAACATGAACATCTCCCAATCTTTTGACCATAACTTTGTCGTCTGACCTCTAAATGACCTTATTTTTGAACCATTGGATTCCCAACACATTTCTCTATCTCTCCATATAAATTTATAGCCTTTTGTATTGATTAAAAAAAGATTAATCGAATCAAAATAAGGGTATCAGTTGGAAGAGTATAAACTAGATATTTCACTGAACAAACTATGGTACTTGGATGATATCTAGATCTATAGAGTTTCTAAATGAGATGATTCTTGTTTCTAAATAAACTAGAGACATAGAGCTACAATGAAGAACTCGAATTTTAATTTAGTCTCTAAGACTATCAATTTAAGGATGGAAGTTGAGTATAATGTACTATTTCAGTTTAAGAACAGTCTGAAAATGTTTAGGTTATAACTTTCAGATTTTTGAACTAAATTGAATGATTTTGGTGTCATTAGAAACTTAAGGCAATGGGGAACAAATGTTTTGAAGAAGTCAAAGTGAAATTCAAGTTTAAGGTTTCCCAAATTCTATTCAGAAATAGGAGAAATGAGTTCGTTTTTGATGATTCACTGGTGTGGGTACGCCACCCTTGTAGGATGCGCATCCATATGTCACTTAGGACATCGGGCCCACATCTCGCGAGGGCGGGGTGCCCAAGTAGGGATCGTTACCATGGAGAACTATAAAGTATGAATCCCAACTCAACTCAAGAAAATCAATATGTTTAATAATCAAGCAATAGTGGACAGAATTAAAGCAAGAGAATAATCTAGCTAAATGCAATCTATACAAGTTATTAAAACTATATATGAATGATAAAATAATGTCCTATATGTAAAACCAACGAAATTTAATAAGAATAGACTTATGTATGTCACGGAAAAGCAATTTAAAAGTAAGATCAAATTGAGATTAACTCTATTTAAGCAAGTTTGGTTGTGGCAAATCATGAGAGAACAAGATCAGAACTTTAACTTGGTTATTAGAGCTAATTTTACGTGACCAAATTACTCCTAAAAGCTAAGTGGATGCTTGTGCTATTGTGTAATCAACTAATCTAAAGGATGCAACTAAGGTCAGATTCAAAAACAAAGGGAAATCTTAAAGATAATGTTATTTAATCTACTATAATATACAAGTTACATGACCTATTAATACTACTACTTTAATTATTCAAACAATTAAATTGAAAGCAAAATTAACCTAATATTTAAGACTAATAAATAAATTAAAGAACAAACATACCTAAAGCTAAGAAAGAACAAAGAACATACACACATACACGAATTTGGGGGGGCGGGGTTTCGGATCAAAAATTCAAGGAAAATTAACTAAGCCAATTAATGCTAAAAGATTCGGCAGAATTCATAATTTTAAAGATAATAGAAGTCAAATTTAACAAGTTTCCAACTGCAAGAGTGTTCACCAATAAACACCTAATCAATTCAATCATGGAACATAGAAGATAATCTATTTTTAATTTATGTGTGACAATGGATCAACCAATTCTAATCTTAGGTTTATAAGTAAGCTAATCTTCAAACATAAATTCATGCATCATAACTTCTAATCAATATAAACTTGTGCAAGAGCAATTTAAACATTGGCTAAAGATCTTGAATTTAAATCATGATAACTTCTATCTATAATTCAAACCAAAGTTTATAATCAAACAAATCAAATTGATAACTTCTATCTAAATTTAATAAGGTTTTGCTACTATCAATTAATCAATTCAATAACTTCTACCTCAAACAATTAACTTAGCATTCAAATCATATAAACAAGATCAAATTTATGACTTTAACCAAGCATACATGATTCGACAATTAAGATCAGATTATAAACTCATAGTCATCACACAATCTTACATAGAATAATTAAGGAAAATTTCTCATGAATCAAATTAGGGTTTAAAGGTTATTACCTCTTACAATTGGAAAAATAAATCTAGTTAGAAAAATTCATAGTGTATTTGGCAATAAACACCTAATTCTAAGAGAAAAAGGTGAAGAGAAGGAAGCTATAGGTCACTCCCTAGCACAAGAAGAAAGAGAACATGAACAACCAAACTCGGATTTCGCTATTTTGGTAGATTCTCAGGGGCAACTTCAACATTGTATAACTCTCAAATGGCAAATAATTTATGCCTCAAAATTTAGGTGAAAATATCCCAATGATTTAAGTTTATTCAAACAAAATTTCAGCCCAATCCAACAATTAGATTTTCAGATATAAGCCCAAGATTGTCGAAAGGTCCGTCTAGAAATCCACTGCTCCGTGGAAAAGAAATCGAATATGAATTCAATTTGATATCTAGCCCAATTTATATTGACCTTGAGGAGGTGGAAGAGAGATTAGACTTTAAGGTGGATTTGGAAACTTTAAAGATAGTGGAGGAAGCTTCCACACATATGTACGAATGAGTTGGTGGTGTAGACTTTCATTCGTGGCATCTAAGGTGGAAAGGAGGGTGATGTGGCATGGTAAGGTGGCTAACCATGTGGATGACATCATCATATAACCAATGGAGGGCTGCCACATCATTAAATCTTCTAGAAACTTCCAAAAGGTTGCTACCAAAGTTATGTACTTGTTGATGAAGCCGATTGCATTGACGAAATCCATTTTGCATTGCTGATAGGAAATCCTTGTGAAACTAAGAATCCTAGTAAAAGTAGGATTCCCAATCCTAGTAGGATTAGGATTACTTATCATCTATAATTTTCGTCACTGATTTTACTTTTCGCCACGAATTGTCAAAATAGGAAATCCTAGTCAGAGTAAGATTCCTGGTGCAATTAGGATTCCTAATCCTTGTAGGATTAGGATTTCTGTAACTTCGACCATTCTTGGTCCTTTCAACCTCCTCGTTCTAAATATGAACTCTATTTATGCTAATTCTACCTTGTTTAGCTCATATTCTTCATTTCATGTCTAAAAGTACTTGTAGAGCACAAAGTAAGCTAAGTGAATCATTTTGTACAGGAGCAAATACTAAGTGTTAAGGTACTAAAAAAATAAGAAAAATATGAGTGTATCATGTGCACATTTGAAAAAAACTCAAACAAATTAGCACTCCTAGAAATTTATCTTATCAGTTTTTTTTCCTAAAAGGCCTTAAATGAGTTGGAGTTCATGGTCAAGATGATGGATCCCCAAACTCTTCAGTAAGCATACACTAGCACGGAAACAAGAAGTTATAGTGGCTGTTAGTGTACCAATGTACTTCAAAGAATGGGAAAAAGCTATAGCATAATTAAGGGGAGGTGTAAGCTTAACGTACAAGAGGGTGAGTCCAAACATCCCTCTGATAAAAAACAACCCAAAAGTAGATCTCTTCCTACTCTAGTATATTAAGGGAATGTGAATAATTATAGCTACAACAAAACTTGCAAGGCATAAAAACATTAAACAACAAATAATTTGATAAGAGGGCAAAAGAAGTGTGTTTTTCAGTGCAAAGAGAAATACATTCCTAGACACAAATGCAAGAAAAGGCAATTTTAACTATACATGGTAAAGGAGTAAGAAATGAGTGAGAATGAAGAAACTCATAAGGAACCAAATAAAAAGAGACCAGCGAGCTCTAGGTTATCCTTGTAGGCAATGTGGGTGTTAAAAGATCAAGGGGAGTTTAAGAAGATAAGATTGTGGGTAGTAATCAACAGAGATCCTTGTACATTCAGATTAATAGTGGTAGCACACACTATTTTTTAAATGAAAAATTGATCAAGAATGGAGGCATAGAAGTGTTGGATATACCATTTCTAAATATTACGGTAGGAGAAGGGTTGAAATTGAAGTGTCATCAAGCATGTAGAAACTTTACTTGGATGATGCAAAGGATGTGATTTACCACCAATGCACTTATTATCAAATTAGGAGGATGCAATATAGTGTTAGGGGTTTAATGGCTAATGACATTGGATTATGTACTCTGCAACTTCAAGGAACGCACTATGGGGTTCTAGTAGGAAGGCTGAATAGCAAAACTGATAGCCAACCTTGAAGAACTAATATAAGGATTAAAAGGCTCTAGTTGATACTCTAAACTAGATCTTAGATTTAGATACAAGCAAATCAGGATGAAGGAGGAAGACATTCCGAAGACTGCTTTTAGGATGCATAATGCACACTTTGAATTCTTGGTGATGTCCTTTAGGCTCACAAATGCTTACTCCACCTTCTAAAGCCTCATGAATTGAATATTCAGGCTATACTTGCTGAAATTCCTATTAGTCTTCTTCGATGATCTCTTCATTTACAATAATGACTTCACTCAACACTTGGAACATCTGTGAAAGGTCCTATGTATTTAAGGTAGCAACAACTCTCTCTCAATGGGAACAAATGTATTTTTTTGGGCCAAATAGATTGAGTACCTAGGACATTCCCTTTCTAAAGAGGGTATCGACGGATGAAAGAAGATATATACGATAAAATATTGACCACCACTGTAAACTTTAAAAGAGCTCTAAGGATTCCTTGGTATGACAGGTTATTATGCTTTATAAAACACCATAGAATTATAGCTAAACCCCTAAACATAATACGAAAGAAACAAAATGTGGGAAAGTGGGAATGGTAAGAAGAATAACAATGAGCATTCAAGAAATTGAAGGAATTGTTAGTAATAGCTCCAGTGCTCGGTTTACCTAACTTTTCAAAAACTTTCACAATGGAAGCAGATGCTTGTGAAAAAAGGATGAGAGCAATAGTTCAATAGGATGGAAACCACAAAGCATTCCTCAGTGAAGCCTTGGCTCCCAAGCACCAAGCACTTTTAACTTACGAAAAAGAGTTCTTAGGCATCATTAAAGTTGTGAAGCAATAACATCATTATCTGAATGGGAGATTTTTCAAAGTTCTAACAGATCATAAATGCATGAAATTCTTATTGGAGAAAAAAATTTTGACATTATTTCAACAAAATTGGTTCCTGAAAGAATAGAAGGAGAGGAAGACAATTGGTATGTAATTGTATTATGTTTCTTATATTTCACTGAATGACTTTACATGTATTTATATGTAGTTTGATATTTGAAGATCATATGAGATACATGAGATAAAATCAAACAAAATACAGATAAAATCAAATAAGACAACATCATATTTATGAGATTGCATGAAGATTTGTGTATAGTTATCAGGCCCCCTTAATCTCACAGTGGCTGCACCTATAATCAGCTTGTTATATAATTCCTAAAAAGCAGATGAATATAAAGCTTTTGTCATGATGTCAGCAATTTGATGGCTTGATGAAAGATGTTGAATTGATAGTGGCTTATTGGTAACTGGATCTCTGATAAAATGAATATCAATCTTAATGTGTTTAATGCGAGTCTGAGTAATTGGATTCACAGCAAGAAATATCCCACTAAGATTATCACACCAAAGTGTAGGTGTGAGGTGAGGGAAGCCAATTTCACCAAGGAGAGATTTAAGCTATAAAGTTCAGTAGCAATAAGAGTTATAATTCGATATTCAGCTTCAGTACTAGATCTGGCAACAGTAGGTTGTTTCTTTGCACTCCGAGAAATGAGATTTAGTCCAAGAAAGATACAGTAGCTAGAAGTAGAGCGACGATCATCAGGACATCCTGCTCAGTTAGCATCATAGTAGGCATGAATGGATTGAGAAGTTTGTCAGGTAAAGTGGATACCAGAAGTGGGTGTAGAGCGACTGTATCGAAGTATTCATTTAACACCATTCTAGTGAATGTTGATAAGAAAATGGAGAAATTGGGAGACTTTATTGACTGCAAATTGAATATCCGGGCAAGTAAGACAGAGATATTGGAGAGCACCAATATTACTTAGATATTTAGAAGGATCAGTGAGAGAAGTTCCAAGGTTTTTTGTGGGGGTTATTGGTTTGTTGGCAGGTTTGGATTAAGTAAGACCTGTATGGAGAAGAAGATCTTTGGTGTATTTTATTTGGGTGAGTAGGAGCCTAGTAGGAGTGCGTTTTGCCTCATACCAAGAAAGTATTGAAGAGGGTTGAGATCTTTAATGAAAAATTTAGTGTTTATGCCATGAATGAGATTGGTGATGAAAGAAGGTGAAGAGCTAGTGATTAAGATATCATCGACATAGATTAGGAGAAAGGTGGTATAAGAGGAGGTGGTATGAATAAATAAAGAAGTGTCTGATTTGGTAGAAATGAACTTGAGATCAAGTAGTTTTTGGCTTAATCGATGAAACCAAGCTCGAGGAGCATAGAGGGCTTTTTGAAGACGACATACATAAGAAGGCTTGTGAGCGTCAATAAAACTAGAAGGTTGAGTTATGTAAACTAGTTCTTGTAGGTGTCCGTTGAGAAAAGCAATTATGACATCAAGTTGACAAATGGACCAATTTTTAGATAGAGCAATAGTGATGATGAGGTAGATTATATTGAGTTTGACTACTGGACTAAAAGTATCTGTGTAGTCTATTCCAAGAGTCTGATGATAGCCTTTGGCAACTAAATGGGCTTTGTATTGATCTAGAGTACCATCAGAATTTCTTTTTGTGCGAAAGACCCATTTACATCCAACAATATTGGCATTGGGTGGTAAGGGGACAAAAGTCCAGGTATGATTGCAATGTAGAGCAGTGAACCCATCAAGCATAGCTTGGGGCCAGTGTGGCTATTTGTAGGCTTAAATGAAGGAGGTGGGATTGGGTTTATATGAGGTTTGTGTATAGGTAGAATAAGTGATATAATCAAGCAAGATTCGAGGAACACGAGTGTTGTCACGTGTGTAATCATTTGATGTTGAGGTAATGGGGAAGGGGATGAAGGGGTTGATAAGGTCTCAAGTGGGGAAATAATAGTTATCACTAGGAGAGGTAGAGAGATGGTGGAGATAGAGGGTGTACTAGGGGTGAAGGAAGGGAGAGTGACATATGGAAAAATATTTTCAAGAAAACAGACATGTCAAGAGATGTAAAGTTTGGAGGTGTTGGGATCAAAGCAACAACATCCTTTATATTATGCCGAATACCTAATAAAGGCAATAGATTTTAAGGTAAGCTTATTTATACGTGTTACCCCAAGAAAGGGACAACAAGCACAACCAAAAACTCAAAGGTGAGATAGATTAGGTGACTTGAGAAAGAGAATTTCATAAAGGGATTTATGGTGAAAGATAGGTGTGGGGAATAGATTAATGAGATATGTAGCTATAGAGAATGCATCAAACTATAGGGATTTAGGTGGAGAGGCATATAGGAGAAGGGTAAGGCCAGTTTCAGTGATGTGATGAATTTTTCGCTCAGCAAGGCCATTTTGTTGTAGAGTATGGGGACATGAAATGCGGTAAGAGATACCATATGTGGTGAGGGAAGTGGCAAAGGCAGCTTTGATGAATTCAGGTGATCCATTGCAATGGAAGGTTTTAACGATTGTGGAAAAGAAATTTTCAATATTTGTTTTAAAATTTTGAAATTGAGAAAGAGCTTGGTTTTTGTGAGTTAAAGGTAAAATCCAAGTGTAACTACTGAAGTCATCAATGAAAATTATGAAGTAGTGATAACCAAAAACAGAGATGGATAGTGATGGTCCCAAACTATCACAATGGATAGAGATGGATACCCATCTTTTCTTCAAACTACTTCATAGATTAATAGCTATTCCTCTCGCTAACTTGGCCAACCTGCAATGGAGGAAAATGTCCTAAAAGATAATTTCAATACTTTAGATTTATTATCTAAAAATTATACACTTACGCTCCTCCCAGATGTAGCAAACCAAAGCTACCCAACTTAACTTAATTGCTTTAAGATCAATTGCATTATGCACTCTAAAATTCCCCAACTGATAGCACGTGTCAAGTGCACTGCAAAATGTACCTGACTTTGCACACTCAAATTTATAGTTATAGTGAGTCGGGATTGAATCCACAAAGAATGTTCAGTTAATTTCTGTAAATAAACTAATTGATATAAGGAAAAATAAAAAGGAGGCTTTGGATTTTAATCAATTTACAAAATAAAATCAAAGTAAACTATTGAAATCAAATTAAAGCAGACAATAGAAAATGATTAAAGTGTCAAATATATGTAAGGTCTAGTTTTAGGGTCAATCTCGACCTAAATACGATCAAGTATATTCCATCATCCTAACGTCTTCATACCTCTGTTCAAACTGTTGATCTAAAACTAATGGTATGCTCTACTAATCTTGGTTTTCCCTTAGGTTGTGTTTAATTAAGATACAATTGTTAATTAAACCTAACTACTAAATAACCTAGGATACAATCTGCATATTCAATTTGGCAGCAACATTTCAACATGAAAAATGATCCATCTAGGCAGTAACCTCACACATTCGAGTTATCTAATCTAATTTTTTTTGTTTATAACGATTCACGATCGTTAGCTGATAATAATAAACATCAAATGTAACAATGACATATTACATCCAACATTATAGCAATAGGTTTGTAATAGAACAATCTAAATAACATATTAAGATCATCTATACAAAACAAAATTCAATTAACATAAAAAAATAACAATCCAAAAAGAGATTAACAACATTAATCAGGATGAAATAGCTTAATCTTGACTTGGCATTAGGATGTTAACCTTTCATCTTCTCTATCAAGATCTAAGAATTAGCCTTTGTAGCCTCCATTTTTGCTAGAAAACAAAGAAAAACTGATGAAAAATAGTTGTTGTCCACTAATGTCTTCATTCTTCCTGCTTCCCTACTTTGAAAACTGAGAAGATGGTGATGAATGGATTCAATAGAGGTTCAAATGTTGTCTCCTTGTCCAACCGTCACTTATTTTGTTACAAACCAAAAAGGATAAAAATGTATCGGTTGTTCTATTTCTTTTCAGCCTACAAAAGCTCTCTATATGGATTAACCAAAGAGAAAATATGTGATCAGTTGTCACTTTTACTTCGGTTTTTTCCCCTTGTTTTCAATTGTCCCTTCTTTTATTCTCCTATTCCACTTTACAACTGACATACCCACCTTATTTTACAAATTCAATAGCTCTCCTAAAACCCATGAAATAGCTAGGTTTTAAAGAGAAATAGACTGGTGTCATTTAAAAACAGAAGAGGAAAAAATATTTTGGTGTTGTCCTTCAGTTGCTCTTTATTCTTCTACAAGTGCAAGCCTCACAATGCACTCACATTCCTGTCTTTTTTTATTCCAGAAGACACACACATAGTACAACCCTCCACTCACCTTCGGTTGTTCCATTTTAAAGCTAGATTAAATGGAATAAAATGGAAAGCTGTCTTTTGATGTATCCAGCTCTCCTTTTTACCATCTAAAGACCACCTTTCATAAAATAAAGATAGGTTAAAGATGAGAATGGGACAACTGGTTGATGTAAGATGCATTCCATTCTAGTTTCCTTCTTTTGTCTCTTTTGGTTCACTTTTCCATTCCCACTTAATGTCACATATAACATGTCTTCTTTATACCTTAAATGCTAGGTTAAAACTGGAATGACAACTAGTGTGTGTGGTGTCTCACGTGAGTTAATAATCTTGCATAGTTAACGTGAATGAGTTGCTTAGCAACTCACAACTATAATAGTATTAACTCACGACCATGCCAAATTAATTATATAGTTGTGAGTTAATAATCTTCTTGTTCTTGCTCCATAAAGACAATAGCGTATGAATCTCGAGAAGATGGCTCAACAAGAATGCTTTCGGCTCACTATAGCTATTACATTTCCAAAATGTGCCTAAAATCAAATATGAGCTAAAGTGAGTATCTTAAGAATTTCTAAGGCATTTATAACTATGTGTAGTAAATCAAATGAATCAACATTTAAGCACATTTCACTAACTAAGTAATAGTTTCACTCTTAAAAGTCTACCAATCTATCCAAGTTGAGAATAATATACATCCACTCCCATACTTGCCTAGTATAACTGCAACTAATCATAAGATGCTCCAGATTTTCCATTTTTGTACCATATAACTCACAGTGCAAAGTGCTTATGGAGAAGTTAAACCTATCCCTCGTAAGCAACCCTCCATTTATTGTCATCCATAAGATAAATGAATGAGTTGGATGGATATCATTATCCCATACTAGCTTTGTCCACTCCAACCTTGTGTTCTGATTTACATAAGTATTTTGTATGCTTTGGTGTTGAACTACATTGATTTATCGGCTAGCCATTGAATTTCACCTTATTCTCTCTCCTAACATCTGGGTAATTCTTCCATTATAAGGTTGGCACTTCTATTGTTATGGAATGGCCATATCTATAGATTATTTGTAATTAGAACTCTCACTCTAGTTTCTGGTCTCACCACCAATTTCAAAGGCTAAACCTCTTCTACCTGATATAAGGGACCTTTACAATGCTAGTTATTATACTAAAAAAAACCTACTTTCTCCATTCCCAATCTATGGAATACCTATTGCTGCATCCATAACCTTGTTGCTAGGATTTCCTTCAGGTTCTTGACATTTCCTACCGTAGATTTAGTATCCAAATACTCTTATTCTTTATGAAAACATTGTATATCCATTTCACCCATAGATCCTCCCTTTTATAACATAACCACCATAAATTCCATCATCTGCTCACCTCGTGAATCATCTGTGTAGAATGGATGCCTAAACCCCCTGTTGCTTAGATCTGCAAATTTTGCTCCGATTAATCTTCACTTTGCTTCTACCTTGGTCTGAGCCATTTTATAGGATTTCTCTAAGTCTCTTATCAATTTCCTTACGTATACTTTTGGGAATGGCCTGATGGCTAATCCAATAATTAGTAAGGTTGCTTAGTATTATCTGAACAAATTATAACTTTCCTCTATAACTAAGGAATCTATTACTCCATTGGTTGATTCTTTCATGGATTGATTCCAGCAAAGGTTTGCAATCAGCTACATTGACTCTTCTTTAATAAATAGGTACCCAAATATTTAAAGGTTAGGTTCCCCTGTTTTAATCCCATCTCAATAACTTTAGAGGCTACCTCTCTACTAGAGTGACCCAATAAGTAGAAATAGCTCTTTAGTGGGTTATATCGAAGGCCTGAGATCTTTTGGAACTCCTCCATCACTCATAAGATTAAATCTATTGAGCTTTTTTGAGCTCTGAAAAATAGCAAGTCATCTACAAAACCTAGGCCTGTGATCTTTATACCTTTACATCTGCTATGGAACTTAAATTCTAGGTGTCTCCGAATAATTGCTTGTGAGGAGAGTTGACAACACCTCAATGCAAATTACAAACAGGTAAGGGGATAAAGGGTCCCCTTTCCTTAAACCCCTATTCGCTTTAATCAGGTTTGGAAGTTCCCCATCTACTAACATTTCCATAGAAGTAGTGGTTACACATTCCTATACCCAATTTTTGAACCTATGAGGATGACTTATTCCTTCCAATGTATTAAATAGGCGGCTCTAGTTGATTGAGTCATATTCCTTGACTAGATACATCCTTTGTTGGATCAGAAAAAGAAAGCATGCTATATTTGGAGAACCGGTAGATTTCAAAACTTTTTAGAAATCATCTTTGCA
>JAOSBK010007954.1:0-13288 GCA_027568895.1 Erythroxylum shatona
CATGTATGCATGTACAGTAATTTCATGTGCACAAATGATACTGTGTATCAATCCAATTATGCATGAACAGTCCTAATCACTCTCGACCTTTGCCAAATTACTATTTTACGCTTCCCGTCGGGGGTGGGATGTTACAAATTCTTATTTCACTAATTCCGTTTATGCAAGATAGGTCTTTTCAAAGCATTATTGCAAAGAAAAGAGCCCAAGAAATTGTCAAGTTACATGAGCATGTCCAAAAGAACATAAGGAAGCATAATGAAGCTTACATGAGGCACGCAAAGAAGAAGAAGCTGGTGGAGTTCAAAGAAGGTGATCTAGTGTGGGTTTACTTGACAAAAGAGAGGTTTGCAAAGTCAAGAAAGTCAAGTTGAGTGACCGGGTTAATGTTTCATTCAAAGTGCTCAAAAAGATCTACAACAATGCCTACAAGATTGAGTTGCCGGATCATTACCCAATGTCCAACAATTTCAATGTAAGTGATCTAAAACTTTATATGGAGGAAACTATGATTGGCTCTAATTCAGGTAGTGACGCCGTCTCAAGAAGGAGAGGATGATGGAGGGCCTTCCAAGCTTGCAATTGAAGATATGGAAGCCATGGGGTTTGTAGAAAAACTATCAAGTGGAGTTGAGGTCCAAAAAGAGTCGGTTGAAGTCTTAGAGGAAGAATAAGTTAGGCTGCACTTGTTCTTAAGGTTCCAGGTGATGTTGAGCCCATTTAGTGACTTCAAAGCTTGTGTTTTTGCACCTAATCATACTGAGTTCGAAGCCTAGGAGTAGCATAATTTCTCACATTTAAATTGGGTTTATTTTGGTCTAATTTAAACAGTGTTTGGTTTGATATAAAGACTTGTTTTATTTCCTGTTTTATCTTGACTCGGATTTGTTATTTTGGCCTGATTTAATGACTTGTTTGGTTTGCTTTATGTTAATTGTTTTGTAAGATTTTTATTATAGGTTTTATTTCTGTTTTAATGATCTAAAAACTGCAGAATAGGAAAGGTGAGGAGCTGACTTTGTGGCTGTCCATTTGCTTCCTATTTCAGCTCATTTGTTTCCTATTCAGTATTATTTAGAAAAATATAACGAAAAGTCGAGATTTTCACTCAATCTTTTAGAAAGGAATTGTCTGGGTTTTGATTTTTTTTACAAGGAACAATCATTGGGTTTGATTATTTTCTGAAAATAATCAAAAGGGCTTGTTTGTTTGTCGAAAACATTCAATCGTTTGTGTTTTGTGTGATTTCTATAATTCTGTCCGAGTTCCAATTTCGTTTTCCAGTTTCTATTTCCTGTGTTCATCAAATCAAAAAAAATTCCCTTTTTCAAGTTTATTCCTCACATCTTAAATTAAAAATCTCCAGCAGACATCTTCACCCAATTCGAACCCCAACCTCCTCAAAATTCCCGTTTTCATCATCTACCTTCGTTCTATCGCCCAGGATAACAAGTCACCATAAAATCCACCATAACTCATTCATTCCTTATCCGATTGATCAAAGTCTTGTGTCTAAATTGTAGTTCACAAAGAACTTTGCTTCTTTCCTGGAAATCAAATTCCCAGCCAATTAACCCAGAAACGCCTTCACATTTCCTATTCCAGTTTTACCCGATAAAAACCAAATTGCCCAAAACTTTTCCAATAACCACCAAACCCTATTCCGATCACTTTCAGGCCATTCCTCCATCAGGGAAGGTTTAGCTTATAGGCCACATAACCCATAGAAGCAAGATTACGAAAAGGGTTGTAATAACTAGGAGAGATTTTAGTGTACTTGTTGTTAGCAAGGCTAAGTTGGCGGTGAGGATGGAGTCTGAGAAGCACTAAATCCCCAACCTTATATTGAACTTCACGATGCTTAGCATCTTAAACTACTTTCATATATTGTTGAGCTTGAGCTAGATAGTCACGAAGGTGTTTAAGCATTAAATCTCGTGACTTCAACTCTCGATCAACGACTTCCAATTTAGCTAAATCTAGGTAATAAGAGAGTATAGTTGGTGGAGAGTGTCCATACACTACCTTAAATAGAGTAGCCTTGAGAGAGGAGTGGTAACCGGTGTTATAACAATATTCAGCCCAAGATAACCATTAATGCCAAAGATGAGGTCGATCACTAGTAAAGCAACGCAAATACATCTTAATAATGCGATTAACTACCTCTGTCTATCCATTGCTTTGCAGATGATAAGCAGTACTGAAAGCAAGCTTAGAACCACTCAAGAGAAATAGTTCAGTCCAAAAGGAGCTAGTGAAGGTGACATCACTGTAACTAACAATTGTTTCGGGTAATTCGTGAAGTCTGAAAATATGATCAAAACAAATGGGCTACACTCACAACAGTATATGGATGAGACAGAGATAGAAGATGAGCATATTTAGAAAACTGATCGACAACAACCAATAAAACATTCTTCCCTTTGAGAAATGGATAGCCCTTCAATGAAATCCATAAATATATCGGACCAAACCTGTAATGGTATAGGTAGGGGTTGCAAGAGGCAATTGAATGTAAGTGTTCTGTCTTGTGACATTGGCACACAAGACATTGCTGCACAAAAGAGCGAACATAACTCTTCATTCCCTTCCAATAAAAGTCTTGAGCTATTAGGTGGAGCATTTTTTGATACCCCTCATGATTGCTATCTTGTGCAGTAGATAGAATCGTAGTGATCAACAGAGGTGTAAGGAGTATGTAAGTCCTCCTTTTAAAGAAGATTAAGTCATCCTTATACTCCCACGGTCCGACTGCTTCGTCCTGCTATATTTTCTGAAGAAGTAGTTGTAGTTCTGGGCTCTGTTGGACTTCTTTGCAAATTGAATCAAACAAGGATAGCTGCGGCATAGAGATTACAGTAAGTATGACATGGTCCTCCATACGTCGTGACAAGACATCGACTACCTTATTATGTTTTCCGGTTTAATACTCCACCGCAAATCAAAACCCATGAGCTTACTCAACCAGTGCTACAGTGGGGTAGTAATAATTCGTTGTCCCAACAAAAATTTGAGGCTATAATGATATGTCCGGATGAGGAAGTGTCTACCCCCATAAATAAGCTCGTCAATGATGCACAACTTTAGCCAACGCAATGAGCTCTTTTTTGTAAGTCAGAAGCCTCTTATAACGTAATGGAAGTGGCCTACTGAAATAAGTGATCGACTGTCCTCCCTGTTGCAAAATCGCCCGCTACCCAAATCAGGTGCATCACACTCTAAGATGAATAGTTAGGCGAAATCTGGAAGTGCCACGAAGTGCGGGTCATTACCATCTTCAAGTCGTCAAAGGCCTTGAAAGTTTTGCAGGTCCAATGGAAGGAATTCTTGCATAACATGGTTGTCAAAGGGGCTGAAATTGTACCATAGTCCTGAACAAATTTTCAGTAGTAACCGGTGAGCCCAAGAAATCTCCTTAGCCCTTTTATAGTACTTGGTTTTGACCAATCCATCATTGTCGCAATTTTGGTTTGATCTACTGTTACTCCTTCTTTCGAAATGTTATGCCCCAGGGAAGATATTGTAGATTGAGCAATGAGGCATTTGGACCTCTTTAAGAAAAGTTGATGATCTGTAAGTAGAGTAAATACTGTTCGAAGGTGCGAAAGATGATCAACCCACGTTTTACTATAGAAAAGGATATCGACAAAAAACGCAAGAATAAATTGTCATAAGTGCGATTGAAATACCTCATTCATTAACGCTTGAAAGGTGCTTGGTGCATTAGTGAGTCCGAAGGGCATAACCAAAAACTAGAAGTGCCCGTGGTGAGTGCGAAATGTCATTTTCTCCACATTAGACATATCATGATTTGATGATATCCTGAACACAAATCTAGTTTAGTGAAGTATCGTGACCCATGTAGTTCTTCCAAAAGCTCCTCGATCACCGGAATTGGGAATTTGTCCTTGACTATTTTAGCATTCAAGGCCCTGTAATCTACACAAAATCGCCAAGTATTATCAACCTTAGGCATAAGGAGAACTGGGGAGGAATAAGGAGATTGGATGGGTTGGATAATGCCCTTGTTTAGCATTTCTTTGCATTGCCTCTCAATCTCATCCTTTTGTGCGTGGGGATATCAGTATGGTCAGACCACGATAGGCCCAGTTCTCAGTTCCAGGATAATTTAGTGATCACAGTTGCAAATCGAAGGAAGTCTTTCTAATTTTTAGAACAGATGTTCAAATTCAGTCAGAAGCCCTCCCAACTCTATATTCATATGGTTTTCACCCTCAATTGCGTAGAGTTGAGCAATTGGTGGTGAAGAAGAGCCCTTCATTCCTAACAATTCCACCACTCTCCCATTTGTTTTAAAAACCATGGATTTTGCCCCAAAGTCCCATAGAATTAGTCCTAATGATTGTACCGAGTTAACTCATATTACAACGTCAATCCCATTCAAAGAGAGGATAAACAAATCGATATAAATCAACTGATGACCCATAAAAATTGGTACTTCTCTACACTGACCTGGGCAAGAGATTTTGTTGCCATCTGCAACCATTACCTGAAGCTTCTTTGCTGGCTCGCTTGAGAGACCCAATTCCAACGAAAATCAATAAAGTTGTGCGTGCCACCCGAATTGATTTAGATCACCAGTGGTTGGCTTGCGATAAAAATTTTCATAATTTGCCCATCCAATTTCACTTCTATTTCTCTTCAAAATTTTCATAACATTTAGTGAAATTTCATGTTCCACCGAATCCTCCAGTTGCCAATCGTCTTCTTCCTCTTGCACTGATTCAACGACCCCATCTATCTAGAAAAGTCGTTTGCACTGATCTCCCTGGTATACACTTCATCACAATTGAAGCAAAGTCCCTTTGCCCTGCGTTCCTCCATCTCGGCATGAGAAAGGTGCTTGAAGAGCTTCTAATTATGAGAAGTTGATGGAAGGTTAGATGACTTAGAAAGAATGATTGGACCTTTTCTTGGGCCTCCATGCCTCTCATACAAACAAGTCGGTCTTATAGCATTTGTTAAGTCCCTGGGGCTGTGCAATTCTACTTCTACTGCAATATGCTCTTGTAACCCGCTGATAAATATTTCCATCTCTTGCTCTAATGTGAGAGAACCTGCTCGAGTGACTAACTGTTCAAATTTGTGTTGATATTCCTCTACCGTATTGACTTGCCACAATTTGGAAAGTTCTCTCAATTTGGTTCCTGAAATTGATGGGCTAAATCTGAGATGACATTGTTGTTTGAACTCCTCCCATAAAATACCCGACCTATCTTTGTCTAGTTTAAGGAACCAAACTTGTGCATTGACATCCAAATGATATGAGGCAATCTCAACTTTTTCGTCCTCTAGAACGTGTTAGTGCCAAAAGTAATAATCGCAACGGCTTAACCAAGTGAAGGGGTAATCCTTCCCATCATATGTTGGAAAATCTAACCGAGTGTAGCGAGGAGGATGCATTCTTGCTTCCATTCGATTAGTCTCTGGTATTAGTTCTCATGATCCTCGGTTTACACTCTGAGTCTCTCCATATTGCTTGTCCCGAGAGAATTCTTTGATGCGAGCAAAAAGGCGCTCCCGTTTAGCACGATCTCATTGACAGTCCTCCTATTACATCTTAATGAAGGTATCAAACTATTTTTGCATATTGAAAATTGGGTTGCCCATAACTGCCAACTCTGATACCAATTTATTATGGTCCCATACCTGTGATCGAGTAATAGGTGATTCTCCTATTACATCTTAAGGAAGGTATCAAACTGTTTTTGCATATTGGAAATTAAGTTGCCCATAACTGCCAGCTTTGATACCAATTTATTATGGTCCCATACCTGTGATTGAGTTATAGGGTGATTCACAACGAAATCAAACTGCGATTCTTCGAAAGGAGATTACTTGTTGGTTTTCTTGTCTTTACGACCTATGTGGAATAGTGGAAGGGGCCTCTTAAGAGAGAACCCACCTATCTCAATAAAACAATTTACAAATAATTCTTATTCCCCTTTCTCCGTTCTAATATATAACTTTATTTAAAACAAAGATTCAAAAACTACTTCCTATAATATACGGTTCTACAACGTGCAGGACTTAAAAGGTAACAATTAGGATAATATCTACGAATTTAAAAACGATCCAACATAATCCAAAATTTAAAACAATCCAACTTAATCAATAAAACCACTACAGCTGGAACTTAACGTCACTTGCTACCCACCTGTGCTCCACATTGCTTATACACGTGTCCCTTGAAAAGCATTGCTCCATATATGTGATATGTTTCATTGCATAGACCTTACCGAGAATTAAAAAGCATCGGCTTTAGACAATTTAGATAATCAACCGCAGGAACCCGAATCTTAACTACTGCACCTGGCTGACCCTATCTTAGAGAATGACAATCCATTTGTGCTTTGTTTGTTGTTGCCATGTATGTATTAAATTCAAAGTATACAAGTTCCACCATTGCTGCTTTTCTTTTCTTTTTAACATTCTAGTACTTGAACGTGGCTGTCTAAAAAGGACAACTGGCCACTAGTTACAACACGAACGTCAAAGAGGCTGGCAAATTAGCCGGCGGCGGTGGGCGGTTGAGCCTGTAATTATGCTTCCATTCCTTTTCTTATTGGTGGAATACGACTTTAGTGTGTGTGATAAGAGATGCGGAAAAAGTAAATGAACAAATTTGCACAAAATGCAGAAGAGTCAACCTCAATGCCAATAGGTTATATGATTCCTATGAATATTTCAATTTCATTTCATTTCCCACTTTGAAATAAGAAGAAAGCCAACCCTGATATGATTTATACTATACAAAAATCAGATGACTAGCCACTACATAGCTCAAGATGATGGAACTTCGTCCCATCCCATCTTGGTCTTCTCTTGCTCTCCAAAGGAACAGAATAGGTCAAAAACCTAAAAGCATGATTTATTCTCTAAACCTCACTGGACTCATTATTTTGTGAATGATTGCTTCACAAACTCTTCCTCCCTTTGGGGGCGGTTTGCATACAACATCCAGAGGACCAGGCACAGCAAAACACCTACTGAGATGAGGCCCAGTCCAGCACTTACAAGTTTCAAGTAACGCTCCAATGGAGGGCAATACATTCTAGTAATTTCTTGGAACGTGTCCCTCACAAACTTGCAATCCTGTAGGCTCAGCAAGATAGGCGTGTAGTACTCCAGAGCGTAGCTTTCATTAACTGCTGCTACTAACTGTCTATAGGCGTCAGGGGTCACCCTGCCAGGGGTGGCACACAAACCAGATGACGAAACTTCACATATGTAGCTCTTCCACACCTTAAAATTAAAACAAAAAATAGTATAAATATCACAAAAATTATTAAAGGTTACATTCAGTTGTTTTCGTTTCCCCTATGACCTATATGTCCATTGGTGAGAATGAATACATGCAGAATTTATAAATTGCCATGAAGCATCAAATATAACCAAGTTGTAAAACCATAGCAATAGGTACTTAATACCAACAAGCTGTGATCAGATTGCCATCCGTGAAGGTATATTTTGATGGTTAGTCTTGAATGTTGAATTGGATATGACTTCAAATATTTACAAAAGGCAAAATCTTTACCAGAAGGCAATCATGGAAAATAAGTGTACATACCAGCGAGGCATTTGCCATGGAAATCTCTTGCTGTCCACACTGACTAACTTGAAGCTGAGAATCAAATGGGTAACAGAGAGGAGGTAGGAAAGGCCCAGACTGGTTGTAGTAGTTAAATTCGGTTGGCGAAGGATTTACATTTGCAAATGTATATATGTAAGTATTAACGACGGTTACAATGTCATTGATGACTTCTTTACTCTGGATGAGTGTGTTGTTTGTTGTTCTCTGGTCAACACATGGGAGGATGCTGCTAAGAGCTGTTGCGGCGTGGGGGTTGTCTACCCACTCTTCCATGGCCAAACAAGTGTCAGAAATTGTGCTGATACATTAACAAGAAAATTTGCAGTTTGTCAACAGGAAATTAAATAGGTCCCAAAGCAGAACTTCCTGATATTGAAGATAAAATTTCCTCTTTGAAAGTGATGTAAGCAAAGTAAGTGGCATAATAATAACACAAGATCAAGGTCGATATGGAATAACTCAACTAACAATAAAGCAGCATTACCTTTGACAACTCTAAATGGAAACAGTTTAGCACACAGATAGCAAAATAGTAACATGGGTGAATAACAATCTGTCCTAAAATATATACCATGTACTGCAAGCAAATGAGGTTCACTATAATGCATCAGATACTGACTCTCCCAGTAGCCAATACATTATGACATCCCAAGGAACAGTCGACGGAAATCTCTATGCTTAAGACAAAGAAATCTTACTTGTTGAGAACTAAGAAAACTCCACAAAGAATGAATGTAACTGCCACTAATATCCACCCACTGGCCACAAATCTGAATATAGTTCGGAGCAATACAAAGAAAAATTAAAATATCAGTCAACTGAATTTGAAAACCGGTTTCAGAAACAAGAACCAACTAGAGATAGAACTTACATATGAATTGCATGTCGGTGGCGAAGGATAGACAGGACTGAAAGAAAAGAAAGTCTACAAATTAGGACCAAGCAGCAATTCAGTAACTAGATAAATTATGAGCTATTAGCAGCATATTCTACGATACATACAAAATCCAACAAGAGCCAGGACAAGCATCACCGCTGCCACAGTGATCAGTGCTGATCGCCTGCAATAATCCATTTTAATTTAGACCATGACTATCATATTATAATTCTTGCAACACCAATGTTAAGACAGTGTTATATACATACACAGCATTGAAAACTTTTACAATCTTCCCAGCATTTTCATTTGTTTTCTCCATCAACACATCAGCTGCATCATTGAGGTCACCATTCAATTTATCAATATGATCCATGACATCAGAAGGAAGGAAAACCTGGGCTACATTGATTGTCTTTGCAAGGGCTAGATACTGTGTAACATTTTTAAGTGTTTGCACAGTGTAATCCGATTGGTGTACAACATACTCTAGAGTATGCAAAGATTCATGATGAAATTCATCTTGACCAACAGAAAGAAGAATACAGCCAATCCTGTAAGGAAAAGATTGACACATTAGAATAAACCACAATTCAACTCAAGATCAAAGTTATACAACATACTTAAATCATCCCAAATAAGTTCAGTAACTGGGTCACAAGGATGAAATCACTTTGTAATTAGAAAAGCGACTTATATCTCTCACTAGAATATAATAAAAACTTCGTAAGTCATCAGAACCTTCACATCTCTAGAAATGTGCACAGCTGCAATAATTTGGGAACATTTTATTAGAATCTTCACATATCAATCAAGTTTTCGCAAAACATCACATGCATTTCACCAGCAAGGAAAGATGATTTCCCTTTCAACTCTTTTTCAATCAATAAAAGAAAGAAAATAATAAATAAATATCTGAATAAGCCAGGAAATAAGAAGAAATAATGCCAAGAAATGACCAACTATTAACATCAACATTCATCGTTAAAGCAACTGGACAAGAAAATACAGATGAAAAGCACTTCGTGGTCAACATAGCATCAGTTGAGTTCAATATAAAGTATACAATCAAACGGAAAACAACATGCAATAGCTCTCTGTAACTTGATGTTCGCAAGGAAAATAAACAATATGGAAGAATATTAAAGAGTTAAAACCTAATCTCGGAAACTACAACACTAGTAAGAAAAAAGAAAGAGCCTAATAGAAAAGATCATTACGCTGCAGAACATGTGAACACCATGAGCATTAAAAGACAAATCCTTTGGCAACGGTTTGATCCTTTGCCGTTAATGTTTATTCTGCATCTGCAGCAGTAATGAACTACAAGGGCCAAGCCAAATGAGAAAAACCAAACAACAGCCAGAACGAAACCAGCAGCACCTGTGAAACCAACAGACTAAAGACACAAGAATCAGAATACTGAACCATAAGACTATTCATTTCTTATTAAGGAATATCACCGGGTATCAGCCACTTGATACGAAGAGGACAAGCAAGTAACAAGTACCAATGCAAGATCTGACCATTCATAATAGAGACCATTACTTTTTCCAGCAGCTAATTTTGCATGTTTAATTTTAGCATGGTTTCAACAGACTGACTTTCCAGCAGACTAATTTTTTCCTCCTAAGATCTTCCCTATTCTCTCCCACCAAGATTCCCTACAAACTTTACAAGATTTGTCAACAATGCTTAAGTAGTGTTCTTCAATATTGATTACTATCAATTACGAGTCAGCATATGAAACAACTCAACAGCATCTCCTGTGGTTAAAACAAATATCCCGGTTGGAATATGAAAAACTTGTGCTTGACACTATTTTGATATGCCAACCAGTAGATCCAGGAAACCTCATTCATCAAGTTTCTTTGGACTTTATTGTTTTGACCACAAATCCCGGCAAGTGAAGTGATTACTATGGACTCATTGTAAAAAAGGACTAAATACCAAATATCAAATTTGCTTTTTGATGAACATAAAAAAGAAATAATCATGAAACTTTAGCTTAATCGGTATGATTCCTCTCTCCCAATATAAGATAGGCTAAGATTTCAGCAAATCTAGAACCAGAAGATAAATAAAATAAAGAAAAGGCGATACTTACAGCCCAGTAATGGGGATTGGTTATATTCCAGCCACCTCGATAAAGCTTGAACCCATTAAGAACGTCTGGCCGATTTGTCCTCGTTTCGGCCAATACAAGTGTAGTATCTGTCCCATCATTAGATATACCATCTCTCAATGGCCCCAAATCACCCTCCCCTGCAAATACAAAGAGAGATAAGCTTAAGTCCGGATTGCCAGCTCTTACAAAGTTTTTCCTAGCAAGTTAACACGTGAAGCCACTGCCTGCGGTTTAATCCATTTACAGAGTGTAGAAACCAACTAGCATGTTTGACAAAACAAGAGTCACTAAAAGCTCAGTACTAATATGTAGCTTTGCATTTCAGCCAAATTATAATTGGCTGAAATGCAAAATTGACATTTTTCATTTTCGTATAAAGTCCAATTCTTTATTGGTAAGATCAACAAAACCCAGGTAGCAACCGACAGAAAAGGAAACTCCCATGTAAGGGAAGAAAATCCTCCATGCCAAATGTAGAAAAACACATAAAAGATGGAGTCAAGGAAACAAATTGCATCCGTCATAGTAACGAACCTAAGATAAGCTTGGTAGGATCTCTTGGCGACTCATTTGAAGACAGAGCAGAAACGAAGCCGCTCAAAGAAACAAAAATGCAAACAAGAAGTACAAAACCCCATCTTGGAACCAAAAATATCATCTTTACTCCTTGCAGTTTCTCTGGAAAAGTAAAGGAACAATGTTTCCACTTTCAACACCACAAATCAACCAAATCCTCCTCCAACACAAAGGGCATCATTCCTCTTTGCCCTATCCTCTGGAAATCTAGAGAGATAAAGAAAGAGGATGAGCACTCCAGTGTGTGATCACCGTATTCTTCTGTGGTCCCTTATAAATAACAACAAGAACTAAGAAGTATCCGCAACGAAGATCATTGAGTAACAGAACCGGGGAGAGAGAGAGGGTGGAGGGTGTCCGGATTTGGTGTGAAGGAAAAGTTGGTTCACTCTCACATGGGGAGGACTGAGGAGGAAGTGAAAGGGCGGGTGTGGTTGATTGATAGAGTGGGAAAGTTAGTAATATCTAACTGAAGTGTGAAAAGCTACTATTAAATAAACCATATATTATTCCTGTGTTTATGCAAACTTTCCACTTTCTTAGTCTCGCCCATTTGTCATTTATTAGTAGTTAATTAAGTCACATCATTCGTTTGCAGTTTTCTGATGACCTTTTTGGACTAAATACATATTCACTACAGTGTAGTCGGCAGGTCAGGTGCTTTAATTTTGTCCTTTCTGTTGTTTCTTTTTCTTTTCTTAGCTTTTCCTTCACTGCATGACACCTCTGAATGTCGGCCAATGTCCTTCATGCCCTTGACGGGAAAATGCATGATTTTGAGGTTTATGTTCCAATCAGATTGGAATGAGAGAGAAAGATAAGAGATCTGATATCGTTGTTATCCAGTAACAGTATATTGACAATAACAAGCGCCTGCCTGTCTGTTAATGCTATCGGTGCGGTTAGGTGCGCGGCAGCATCATCATGTGGCTCATTGACTGGTGGCACAGCCAGCCACCGCCACTGCCTGGTGGGGACCTGTTCAAAGGCGAAGCTACTTGATTTCGTTGCTTTTATCAAATTATTTAAACAGCTGGAATCGAATCACATTCATACCGCCTCCGCCGACTGTGAGCGTATCCGTCTGTATCTCTCCGTTAGACATTCCATTCTAATACACTAACTATAGTTATCTACGTGGAAAAAACAATTAAAAAAAGGAAGCTGGCTCTAACTGAGACGCTGAGGGGAGGGAAGAGCATATCAGTGGCAGTAACTGATTAAATTGGCTTATATCTGAAGAATTTTTGTCAGTAGAGTTTTTGTTTAACTGGACATTTGATATAAAATTTTTCATCTATTTTTTCATACCAAATGTTTTTTTGATTGTGCATCTTAAAGAAGAATGTGCATGATTGAATATTTCTTTCTTCTCTCTTGGAAGATCAACACTTCGAAAATCAGGAAGGTGATATCTTTCACTTTATACAGTCCTAAATAACCTTACATGTAAGGATATCCTGCATCTATCGAATAATATTTTCCTACATTTCAAATTAAAATATAAATAAATAAAGAAGTACTGAATTATTAAGAATAAAAAAAGTATAAAGTTATCTGTCACAAACCTTTAGGTGAATGAGGGAAGTGTAATCTATCATTACGCAAAGATTCTATAAAAATTCGAGCATCATGTGCTATGCCTTCCCAACCAACCTAGGCGAAAGTGAAGCACGTATCAAAATCACATATAGTCATTACATTTTGCGTAGGAATTCCTTTTCTCCCAATATATTTTATTTGATTGGAACTTGGAACTACAACTGGTATATGTGTTCCATCAATTGCTCCAATACAGTCTTTAAAATAAGGTAAATACCTTCTATCATCTTTAATTTTGCTTGGAATTTCTCTAAAAGTTGGATCTTTTGGTTTGATAATCAATCAACATACATGAAATAACCTCTAATACTATTTCAAACCATCTAGAAATTGTTTCACGAGAATGTTGAAATCTTTCTTGAACCATTTTATTGCAAAGTCCATGACCTAAAGTGATCAAAACATAGCTACAGCCTCTTCTATTGTTACTTCTGTACCTTTCTTTAATCCATATGACTCATTCAACAATTTACATAATTTGATAAAAACA
>JAOSBK010007963.1:0-13285 GCA_027568895.1 Erythroxylum shatona
TACTATTCATGGAACGTAAATCACATTACATAAATGATATACATGCATATATAAAAGAATACCTCATAATATATTATGAATAAGTCATAATGTTAGTATAAAAGTCACATATGTCCATTAGCCTAGGGCACACTACTAACAATTTGAAACTAACGAAAACCCCTATATCCTAAACATCAATTCTTCTCATTAAAAAAGCTTTACATACACTCTATGTGGATACGATCCATACTTACCGCTGCTATAAAATTAGTTATACAGAGTTAGCTTTATTTTGCAGTGCATTCGACACATATCAATAATTTCGGCATCGCTGTTAGGGAGTATGGTGCTTTAGTTTTTATTCTTGATTTTAATTGGTGTTTTGTATATATTTGTTTCTAAATATATTTTACATTTATTTCTTTATCTTTTTATGTTTGTTTATATTTGTGTATAAAAAGAACATAGTGAAAGGCGTATGTCAATAATGGATATTGTCAACGGTATTAGTGGAAACCTTCCTATAAATCATATTCTTAATTCTGTAACCAAGTTTTGAGCGATGATACAAACTTTAGTTATAGAGGGGATAATTGGCAAAACTACTTCCTAGATAGATTGTAGGATGCACAATAATTCCCGTATAGGCCAGAAGCCTTTTATTCCAATTTAGAATCACAAAATGGAGAGATGCAACCATCTCAACCTGAAGTGAATCCAAGGAACGTTAGTGTGGAAACCATATAGAGTGGAAAGGAGCTTGAGAATCTTAAAAAGACTACTCAAGGGGTTGCTAGTGAAGAAGAAGTGGAGAATGAGTGTTGAGCAAGTTTTACTTCTAATAAAAACCATCCTTATCCGCAAGTATATACATCGTAAACTTGTAGTAGTAAAGGTGTCGATCCCACGAGGAAATAGTTAGAACTAAGTGAACCTAAATTTTTCTAAGGCATTGGGATAGTAATTTAATGAAAACAAAAAATATCAAAATTTTGAAACCATTAAATAAAACTAAGCAAAGAATCAAATAACAAATGAGCTACCACAAAATTTGAGCAACATCAAGGATGAAGCTTAGGATTCGTTATATCGTTATTTCGCTCCCTAATCGCTATTGATTCAATTATGTGATAATTCTAGATCTTCTAAGGGATTGAATACTCTTCTCAAGTCCTATTTAATTAACCATAATTGATTAACCTTCTTTGATTGCAAAATTCCATATTTTTCAACGTCTCAATTCACAAAATCTACCTAACATTTTCAACTAGTTCTTAAGTGATCTATCGAATAATCGAGTTTTTAGACAAGATCTCTCTTCGTATGGTTACCAATTTAATATTTGGGAGACTTATTAGGTCATTGACTCTCATTAACCAACCTAATCAGATTACTTTTGATTTGCTCTCTTGATTTATTATCGAAGTATTAGCATACCCAAACATCATAACACTAGAAAATTAAATTGAAATCAACAACAATCGAGTCACAAAACAACTCAAGAACAAATCTAGATATGATAATTAGAGCATCCTAAAGATGAATAAAATATTCAAATCCAATTTACACATCAATTTTAATGAAATGGACAAAGGAAAGAAAGAAAATACTTTATTTGAACTCAAACTTGAAATATGGAATTTTTGGATTTCTCTTCTTGCTCTCTCATTTTGGAAGATGATGGCAGCTCTTTTTGAGTGTTTTATGTTCTTAAATAGTTCTTGAGGATTCTAGGGTTTACCCACTTAATTTTGTTCAAAAATTATCCCCAAAATGTTAAAATTACAAAAAGAGTCGCGTGTTGGAAAAGCTAAAATGCACTGGAATAACTATTTATGCTCTCTGCAATGATTGCGGCAAGATAATCCATGATTTAGCCAGCTTCCATACTTCCAATTCTTCTATGTTCTTCAATTTCTTTTTTCCATATACTCAAACACACATCAAACACCTCTTAAAGCTTAAAATTAAGGTCCAAATCATACTCAAAACCATACAACACTTAAAATATAAACAAATACTTAGTGACATAATTCTAAGCCTATATAAATGATAATTATCTAAAACACACTTAAAAATCTATCAAAACATATTATAATTTATACCTATAAACATCCCCATAGTTAAACTTTTGCTTGTCCTTAAGAAAAGACAAAACACAAACTGAACAATAACACATACATTCATGTAATATGAACTAATGATACAGTCATCTAACTTGACAAAACCAATTTAACCGCAAACAAAAATCTTTCAAGTTGTTCCAATATATTAAACTATGCAATTTATAGCTAAACATCTTGAATTGAATATATATACTAATCAAGACATTAACATCAAATTCATTCATTACTAAAAAAAAAACATCATATTCATTCACCTAAAGCACTTGCATACTTACATTGATAATTAGTAATAACCCAAAATTGCAACTAGCCCAAAGTGTCCCTTCATGAAATTTTTGCTATTTTCAAACATCAGTAAGATTTCTTTATTAAAACATCAATTGTTTTCTTTAACGTTAACCTAGTCTTTTGACACGAAGGCAAATACCTTATCATGGCCCCGGTTACTCAACTAGGCCACATTTTATTATTTAGTTTAGTTGGAATGTCATTCTAGCCTTTTTACATGAAGACAAACATTTTGTCATGAATGCCCTTGATTATTCAACTATATCATATTATTAATTGGCTACTAGCTCTATTCATAACTCAATATTTGTTTCAAAAGAACCAAGGAAAAGTTATTCATTTAATGGACATACATAATTTTTTTATTTCATATAACCTACCTGGTTTCTTTTATTCAATCATCCTTATGAATGACTACTAATGATACTAACATATTCAATTGACTTATAATTATAGATGTATGTATCCTAAGATGAAAAAACTAACGTTATATTCTAATTAACATGCATATTTAACAAAGATACTTAAAACATAAAATGCATAAACCAATATGCCTTTACAAATTCAATGACTATGTTCAAAGCTAAAATACTTCCATCAAGTTATTTCCATTGACACAATCACACAATTCACACATATGCAGCATATGTTCACACCATGTCAACCTAATCAAAACTTAACAATATGGTATGCAAAATTGACACTTATGATATGCCAATGCAAAATCATGCCCACACTTAGACAACATATTGTCCTCAATATGAGAAAAACAAAACAACAAACAAAAATAAAAATGACAAGAAAAAACAAAAGGAAAGGTTAAGAGCACAAAACTAGGAGATTGAAGTGGTGACGGTGTTGGTGATGGAATGTAGAGATACTTTCGACCATGAAATTTCAACAGTCTTTCCCTACAAAACAAAAATAAAAATAACAAAATACTAATAAAATAAATAAAACTTATCCTAATTTTTGGGTTGCCTCCCAAGTAACACTTAGTGAACATCATTAGCTTGACATGCTCTTCCTTCCACAATCAACCTGGGTCAATTATGAGTAGCTTGTTTCCACTTGTGTTGCTTAATTTTAGTTTAGTAGCCTGTAAATAAGCTACATATTGCAAGATAATTAAAAGAACATAATTAATCAAATTAAAAAAACTAAGTAACTTCAATAATGCCTTTTTAAGTTAGAATATGTTAACAAAATAGGGAATAACAAAACTCCCTGAATCTTCTATCAAATCTAGCAGTTTGTCCTGTAAGAGGGTAAGTTATGCTTTTTCTACCTTATTCACCCTTGTCTCCTCTTTTGCTTTCACTTTATAAATAGATACTTTCTTATCTTCTTCAACTTCTATGTGTGACCACATATGTTCTTCTTCCTCTCACTTCTTTAAAGATTTTACCACATTAATTTTGCTAAATGAGTTACCCTCCTTAAGATTCTTTAATGCCTTATTCGTATTAAATTTCACTTGTTCATCTCCAACTTGAAGGATGAGCTTGTATTCATGGACATCTATTAAGGCTTTTCCCATGGTCAAAAATGGTATACCAAGAATTAGCTGACAAGTTTGATCCTCTTCAAAGTCTCCATGACAAAGTCCACAAGAATGAAAAACTTGTCCATTTTTATAGGCACATCCTTTATTAAGTTGAATGATTTCTTTATCAATTGGTCCTCCAAATGAATATGCATAGATGTTGGCTTCACATCTTTTAGCTCCAGTTTCTTAAAAATCAACAAAGGAATAAGGTTTATACATGTGCTTAAGTTGCATAAACATTTTGAATCTTTAAATCACCAACTTCACTGGGTATTGTAAAGCTCTTTGGATCTATCAACTGCGAGGGAATATGGTTGGTAATTAAGGACCTAAAGGTTTCTGTCATGGATACCATTTGATTATCATCCTAAGTCTGATTGGTAGATAATATTTCTTTAAAGAAGTTTGTGTACTTAGGCCTGCGTTTCAACACTTTCACAAAAGATAAGTAAATTTGCCATTTTTTTAGCTTTTCCACAAACTTTGTAAATGGTGCATCTAATTCGTTCTTCTGAAGTCTTTGTGAGAATGGTCTTTTCAGTGTGTAAGGTAGAGGAGGAATGTATGGAGGATCTTCATTCTTGTCTTCATCCTTTTTCTTCTTCTCTAGGTCTTCTACAAAGTAGGTCTTAGCTTGTCTTTCCAACGATTCTTCTAGCTCTTTCCCACTCCTAAATGTGATAGCCTTACATTCCTCTTTTAGGTTTACTTCCGTGTTGCTCATAAAGTTTTCCACACTTCTCTTATAGAATTCTCTATAAAGCTGGCTCATTTGAACCTCTATGTTGTTAATAGAAGAGGCATGATCTTTTGTTACTTGCTCAAACTTCCCTTCCAGTCTCTTTTGACCCTCTTCTATGTTTATGATCTTTTCTAATTTAGAATCCCATGAACTGGACTCATCTTATTGAAATCATGACAGGCCTTGAATTCCCATTTGAGTTCTTGCATTGTTAGACCAAAAGAAATCTAGGTGATTCTGCACCCCAGATTGTAAATGTTCTAATAAGGATGATTACTTCCCTGGTCAAATTGTACCTCATTGAATTTTTTCTTCGTTCTTTTTATCTCTTTTTTGCACTTAACTTTTAGTATTCTTCATTGTTACCTTTTGATGTCCAAATTGATGTATCTTCAACTTTGCACCCAAACTTCCATTTTTTAAAAAATCTCTTGTGATTGGGTACTACAACCACAAGAATTGGTGAAAATTCCTTAGAATAAAGGAGTTCAAAAATTCTTAAACTAATTCCCTAGAAACAGTGCCAAAAACTTTTAAAGCAAGTTTTACTTCTAGTAAAACCCCAATATCTGTAAGTATACGGATCGTAAACTTGTATTATCAAAGGTGTTAATCCCACAAGAAATAGTTAGAACTAAGTCAATCTAACTTTGTATAAGGCATTAGGGTATGAATTAAATGAAAATAAAATATAAAAATTTTAAAATAAAACTAAGCAACTAATCAAATAACAAATGACTTACCACAAATATATGAGAAAAACCAAGGATGAAGCTTAAGATTCATTCTGTCTTTATTTTACTCCCTAACCACTATTGATTCAATTATGTGTTGATTCTAGATCTTCTAAAGGATTAACTACTCTTTCTCAATACCTAATTATTTAACCTTAATTGATTAAGAAATTCCATATTTTAAAATCTACCGATTCACAAAATATACCTAACGTTTCAACTAGCTCTTAAGTGATTTATCAAATAATCATGTTTTCATACAAGATCTCTCTTCATATGATTACCAATTTGATATTTGGTGACTCATTAGATCACTAACTCTGATTACCCAACCTAATCAGATTCCTTTCAACTCTTTCTCTTGATTTGTTGTTGAAGTATTAGCATACCCAAACATCACAACCCTAGATAATTGAATTGAACTCAACAACAATCAAGTCCCAAAACAACTAAGGACAAATCCAAATATAATAATTAAAGCATCCTAAACATGAATGAAATATTCAAAACCCAGTTACACATCAAGTTTAATGAAATAGACAAAGGATAGAAAGAAAGAACTTGATTTGAACTCAAACTTGGAATCTAGATTTTCTGGATTGCTCTTCTTGCTCCTCCTTCTTGCTCTCTCACTTTGGAAGATGGTGGCTACTCTTTTTGAATGTTTTATGCTCTTAAATAGTTCTTGAGACTTCTAGGATTCTTTCTAGGGTTTATCCACTTAATTTGATTCCAAAAATATCCTCAAAACATTAAAATTACAAAAGAGTTGCGTGTTAAAAAAGCTAAAATTTGCTGGAATAATTGTCTACACTCTCTATCACGATCATGGCAGCCAGCTTCCATACTTCTAATTCTTCTCTTTTCTTTAATTTCATGTTTCCATACTCTCAAACACACCTTAATCACCTCTTGAAACATAAAATTAAGGTCCAAACCATGATTAAAACTATACATATACTTAAAATTTAATTAAACACTAGTAAAAACATAATTCTAAGCCTTTATATATGATAATTATCTAAGAAATACTAAAAAGAACACTTAAAAATCTACCAAAACATAGTCTAATTTACACCTATCATGGAGTTCGAAGGAGAAAGGGATATATCATTTAGCTCAAAGTTGAGTACTAAGTCCCTAATTGTTGTTAAGACTGACCCTTCACCTTTACCTAATAGATTGGAGAAATTAAACTAGGAGGAAAAAGGTGAAGAGAAAATGGGTATTTTTTAAGAGTGTAGGGACTCAGTATAGATTAAGAGTTTAAAGATAGGGAAGACAATGAATGTGAGTAATCGTCAACTTAGGCCCTATCTTGAAGAACCTCAAATGGAGAAAATGGAAGTTGTGACACTTGAAGATCATAATTTTGTCACATAATGAGAAAAACAAGGAGTCAAGCTAGTGACAATAACCAAAGGCGTTGCTTTGGAGGTAACCCAAGTGAAGTTTGTTTCTTTTCATTTACATTCTCACATTTTTTGTTTCTATTAAATGCTTCATTTCTCACATTTGATGTTACATTGGAAACGATGTAAGTTTTAAGTATGGGGCTAGGGATCTTAGTTTTTATGCACTTTTTTAACATTTGTGGATTGCTTATATGTTTTTCTTAGGTTAAAAATCAAACAAACAAGAGATCATGTTATTTTTTCTATTGCTTTTACACTATACAGTCATAATTAGATAGTGAATTGACTAGAAAAATTCATGGCAACTTGAGAATATACTTTTACTTTTATGATTGGTCTATATACATTATCTGTAGAAGAGTAGTGAGTAGTGGGAGATACAAGCTAGTGAGATTTTAATCCTTTATAGACAAACACATCGATATTAGTATAATTGTCTTTTGTTTATGTGTGACCTTCATGACCTATACATCCTAACTTTGCTTTGATTTTCTCTTCAAGACCACATTTTTATCACGTGTTAACATGGAAATGATATAGGTTTTTTTTGTTTCATAAGCTACATTAGCCAAATAGCTTACCTATCGAAGTGATTTTTCCTTTTGATAAGCCTGTTTGAGTTTTATTAGTCCTTTTTTGAGCTTACCACTTTATACGCTTTAAACCTATAGATATATTTTATTCTATAGGTTTAAGGTGTATGTCTTAATCATGAATGTTGTTTGAGTGTACCTATAGATATATCTTATTCTTAAAAATATTTTGTCAAATTCTACCCCTAAATTGCTCATATTCTAAAGGGAATGGTTATTGATTGATCATGAGTAAAATCATTTAATGTTTAGTTCTTTCTATAGTTTTGAAAGTTATTTCTCTTTTCTTATGACTATCTATTATTAGGAAATACGGAAAATTTGAAAATGTTTTAGTTTATGACTTTGATTTTGTTGTTTTTCCTAAGGACAGTCAAAAGTTAATTGCGGGGAAATTTGATGTGTGCTTAATTTTTTATACATTCACTCCTTAACAATTAATGATTATTGATGTGAAATGCTTAAGATACTCATTTTAGTTTATATATAGTATTAGGTACAAGTTGGAAGTTCAAGATCTAAAATGAATTTAAAGCACATTCCTTGTGATGTTTATCTTGATTTCAAACTTATTTGTTTTGTGGAATAAGAAGAAAATGGATTAAGTGAAGATAGGGTAAGAAAATGTAAGAAATAAACAAACTATTATGCAGTGGAAGATGCACGACCATGCACAATTTCGAAACACACATTATTTTGATGTTTCTTTTATAAAGTGATATTTGAACGACTAAAAATGGATGAATCATTTTTAGGCAAAGAGGATGGGCAGAGTATGCATTCTTTGGAGAATCATGGAGGGCTAAACTTTTTCAATCCTGTACATGGGTGAAAACACTGAGCATCACATTCGATCACTTCTCCATTATGTAATGTTGAATCATTCTTTTTTTAATGATTGTTTGTGTTATCCTATGTCTACTGATTGGGTATTTGTATAAAGATGATATGAATGTGTTCATTAGATTATTTTTATGAAAGCCCATTGCTAGAGTCTTGAATACAATACATAATCTTTGTGTTTTTGATTCATTTGTGACAACTATTGGTGTCAAATCATTAGGGATAATTCAACTTTAGTTAAATAACAACTTATATGGTTATTGCTTTGATTAATCTATTTTCTTAACTAACAGCGCATTGTAATGTTAGTTAAAATAAAATAACTAGACCTACTACTATAGCAGTGGTGAGTCTAGGTCGATCTCGCAGAGAGTGTGTGTAAAGTTTCCAAAATGAAAGTAAATGAGAAAATAAAATAAAACTAACCTAATAAAAACAAATTAAAGAAAATATGAGAAAAATGATAAAAGTGGGAATTCAATAAGGACCCGGTTCTTTGGTTCAATCTCGACCTACAAGCTAATTAAATATATTTCATTGATTTGTTGTTCTCAAACCTCTCTTAGTAGCTATTACCTGTGGGTTAATAATTAACCCGAGTTTTCCCTTAGGTTTTGTTTAATCAAGAAACGATCATTAATTAAACCTAACCATCAAATAACCTAGGATATAATCTCTTGATTTAAGTAGACAGTAGCATTACGAATTAGGAAAATCAATTAATCAAGGCAACAATATGATGGGTCATTTAACCTAGGTTATATTATTCGTAATGATTAGGAATCATTAGTTGCTACACATAAATTTCAACGTAACAATTATAGATTATATGAAAATTCTAACAATGGGCTTGCAAATAAACGATTTAATGAACACATTAAAATGATCCTTTCATAATACCCAATGGGTTATACACAAATAACTGAACATTAATGAAAGTACGATTCCTAATGACAGAAAGAAACAACAAAGACAGTAAAGAATTCTTAACTCGAGTCATCAATGTTGATGTCACCTACGAACTGGCATTGAGACGTCTAGCCCTTTATAGGTCTTTCCCAAACAATGCTTTAACCCAATTGAAATAACCCCCAACAAAAGACCCTCCTATCACCTCTTTACTGTGCCTCCTCTCTATTCCATGCTACCACTATTGTTTTGTGAATTAACTCATTTATTTCTTAGTCCATCAACAATGTTTTTGCCCTCGTATGCTACTGTGCATTTTAAGCAGAAAAAACACTCCCTATGTCTGCATTAAATGCAGACAACCTCTCTCACATCTAATGTTATTTTGCTTCATTCCTTTATCCATATGTTGTTGTGTTGTTTTTGGTCTCTTCCATTTCCCCACATGCTGCCGTATTACTACAGCTTCCCTTGGCTTTTTGTCCTTCTTTTCTTTACCTAATGTGCTGCCATTAATCCATATAAATTGCATGTATTCCATGCATAGTTTTTCTACTCCTTTTTCGTGAGCAACTTGGAATTTTCTTGTTTATATTTTCTTTTTTTCTTCTTGTCTTTTAATTTTCTTCTTCTTGCTCTATGAAGACAAGTGAAAATTAATCTTCAAATAATGGCCAAAATACAGAGCTTTGACTCACTTTAACTTCTTTGCTTTCGAATTGTACTTAAAATCACATATGAGTCAAAATGAGTAACTTATGTAATTTCATGTCAATAATTGCTATGTGTTATAGAATAATTTTATAATAATTAAGAACTTATCAATTCCCCCCCCCCCCCATTGAGTTTTTATCCATCCTCGGGTAAAACATTAAAATTTAGCTCAAAGACCCAAAAACATTTACTCAATTCCCATATGTTCCAAGAATATATAATTATAAGCAAAGATGAATGACTTTCAAAAATCATAGCAAGAAGTCAACATTCTAAGCTTTTACTCATGATCAATCAGTATTCATCATCTTCAAGAACTGAGCAATCTAATGGTAGACTCGAAAAGTGTGTTTAACTAAAATTTATCCATAGATACACTCAATGTACAATGTTTTTGCCCTCATATGCTACTGTGCGTTTTAAGAAAAAAAATGCTCCCTACGTATGCGTTAAATGCAGACATCCTCTCCTGCATCTAATGTTGTTTTGCTTCATTCCTTTATCCAACTATAGTTGTGTTATTTTTGGTCTCTTCCATTTCCCCACATGCTACCGGATTATTACATCTTCCCTTGGCTTTTTATCCTTCTTTTCTTCTCCTACTTTGTTGCCATTAATTCACGTAAATTGCATATATTCCATGCATAGCTTTTCTACTCCTTTTTCGTGAGCAACTTGGAATTTTCTTGTTTTCATTTTCTTTTTTTCTTCTTGTCTTTTAATTTTCTTCTTCTTGCTCTATGAAGACAAGTGAAAATTAATCTTCAAATAATGGCCAAAATACAGAGCTTTGACTCACTTTAACTTTTTTGCTTCTGAATTGTACTTAAAATCACATATGAGTCAAAACAAGTAACTTATGTCAATAATTGCTAAGTGTTTTGGAATAATTTCATAATCAATTAAGCACCTATTAATTTCCCCCACATTAAGTTTTTGTCCGTCTTTAGGTAAAACATTAAAATTAAGCTCAAATACCCAAAATCATTTACTCAATTCCTATATGTTCTAAGAATATATAATCATAAACAAAGATGAATGACTTTCAAAAATCATAGCAAGAAGTCAACATTCTAAGCGTTTACTCATGATCAATCAGCATTCATCATCTTCAAGAACTGAGCAATCTAATGGTAGACTCAAAAAATGTGTTTAACTAAAATTTATCCAATGTAAGGCCCCAAATTATACCTTAGTTGAAATGTTACATGTTCATGAAAGTAAATGTGATAGGTGTTGAAATTGTGATATGATTATGAATTGTATATGTCTTGAAGGTTTGATGGACCATGATTAGTAACTTGGAATTAATTGATACCATTAGAAAATTGATTTGTTAAAATGTACATTTTGACTAGGAAAATTATCAAAGTGGGAAGATAAGTTGGTACATTAAAATTAGTATGACTAAGCCTATACATTGAATGACATTTGTTAGCATTGGTTGAGTGACAAATGGCCTAATAGAATTGTGACATTTGATAGTTTAAATGGAGGACAAATGGCTCACTTCTATGTGTGACATATAGGTTGATTCATTGAAGGGCATATGCCCTTTCAAATTTATGACACCTAGCCCTAAACAAATGCTGAATCACTCCAGCCTATTTGATGTTTCTGCTACATTTTCACTATCCTGTGCTCCTCTCCACCGAAACTCTCTCTTACTCTCACAAACTATAACGCCCCCATACCGCAAGGTACCCACTGGAATGCTCGGAGGTCATTCTGGCACATATCCTATGATAAGGGCGAGCTACGATCGATCACTACACTCCCTTCAATGGCATCGTATCATTAATCACTTATTAAGCATCAATAGAAAATCACAAAATTTTAAAACCAACTCTTTCCTCATTTCATTTCTCAAACCAAGAGTTTACATTGTGTTTTTCAACCCATTTTACATGTATATTAACAAAACCTAGTACAAATGTACTACATGAAAGAGGAAAATATATCAAATCTATCTAAGCCATCCAAAAATCCCAGTTGGCCAACCTTTGAGCCATGATTTCTCTTGTTAAAGCACTATCTACACGGTAGTGGAGCCTCTCAGTAGTTAGGGTCGTCTTTTGATCATGAAAAGACAACGTTGCAATTTTGGTGAGTTTTGCGAACTCAATGAGGTAACCATCATCGATGTTTCACTCAATTCATGCAACACATCAATTCACATATTAATTATATCACACTTTGCACTTTCCATATGTATCACATTTCCACTTAAGCAGAAACAAATTATGCATTTAAAACAATCAAACATACATAACCAAATGCATATGAAATGATCATGAGACTCCTTTTTAATTGTTACATTATTATGACCGAGTGCTTGAACTATCCCGTATCCATTTTGGATACCGGGTTCATTAATAACTTTCCCTTATCAGAAGAGGATACAGGGCTCATTACACGTTGAGCCTGAGGCTCTAAAACATTTTTGAGCCCGAGGCTCATTTCCACACATTGAGCTTTAATCTCTGATCGTTGGCTACTCTGGTCACAACTCCCATTATATTTCATGCATTCATGAATGGAATGCATATACCACAATCAATCACATTATAAGCATTTAGATCTCCACATTCACATTCAAGCCACATTTTAATATCACAATCCACATTTCACAGTCATTGGACCTTCTATCCGGAATCCACAATCAAATCTCATTCATTGATAATTCAAAACATAATTATGGACAAGCAATAATTGAGAGAAACTATCTAGGTTACTCACTAGTTTCTCCCGAAGCTAATGCCTGGAAGATCTAGCAACGTATGGAGGTTGACGTTCCAATTGCTCCTCTATAACAAATAATATACACAATATCACAATTTCTCCAATCATAAGTATCCAATGATGCACATGTATGAATTAACTTGTGTATAATGCATGTTCATGAAAATCCTGGGTATTTTCCGTCAATTTCATCATAAAATCAATCTCATATCAAAACTCATCTAAGTATGTTTCATACTTAGGTTTATACCTCACTAAGACCTTCGAAATCACAATTCATTACTCATTTGGAATCCCAGAGAACCAGGCATAATCAAAACACTAAAATATGTTCAGTGGAAAAACCCTAGTTCATAAAATTTACGAGCAGACTCACTGTACTCGTTCCATATTTGTCACTCAATCTTTCTCAATTCATCTTAGATGGATATGATTTTTGGGTGGAGATGTAGGGTAATGTCTTACGAGTCCAATGGTTCAAGAATTAATTCATTTAGGTGTCTACATAAGAAGTTATGGCCGGGCAGAAAAAGACAGAAGAAGTAAAACACAGAAGGAATAAAACTAAGAAGAAGCGAAACTCAGAAGGAACAAAACACAGAAGGAACAAAACTAAGAAGAAGCAAAACTCAGAAGGAACAAAACACA
>JAOSBK010007990.1:0-13284 GCA_027568895.1 Erythroxylum shatona
AATAAACTTGAAACAGGAGGAACTAGATTGTGTCATTGCCAATTTCAGAGTGAGACCGATACTTAGGGAGAAGGTTAAGGAGTTATAGGCACAAGATACAGAATTAAGTAAGCTCTGAGAAGAAATTCAGAATGGCAAGAAGTCTGAAGTGGTAGTGAGGGATAATGGACTCATGACTGTTGGAAATAGGCTTTGTATCCCGAATGTCAAGGAGTTAAAGGATGAGATACTAGACGAGGCACACAATGCGCCTTTTGCTATACACCCGGGTAGCACAAGGATGTATAGAGATTTGAGAGAACATTTCTGGTGGAAGGGCATGAAGAGGGATGTAGCAGAGTATGCAAGTAAGTGTCTAGTGTGTCAGCAAGTTAAGGCTGAACACGAGACACCTTCAGGCAAGTTAAGGTCTTTGTCCATTCCTAAGTGAAAGTGGCAAAAAGTGACTATGGACTTTTTGATGAGTTTGCCTAAGACCAGTAGGAAGCATGATGCCATATGGGTTATTGTGGATCAGTTAACGAAGTCAACCCATGTTCTGGCAATCAAATAGACTGATTCTCTGCATGTGCTAGCAAAGAAGTATATTGATGAGATAGTAAGATTACATGGGATCCCCGATTCCATAGTTTCTGATAGGGATCCTCGATTCACTTCGAGATTCTGAGGAAACTTGCAAGAGACTATAGGAACTAAATTGAATTTCAGCACTACTTTCCATCCCCAGACAGATGGTCAATCAGATAGGACTATTCTGACACTTGAGGGAATTCTCAAGGCATGTGTGATGGATTTCAAAGGAGATTGGGATGAGCATTTGCCATTGGTCGAATTCGCTTATAATAATTCGTACCATTCGACCATTCAGATGGCTCCTTATGAAGCACTGTATGGAAGGAGATGTAGAACTCTGATATGCTGGGATGAGGAAGGAGAAAGGAAACTGATCGGGCCGGAGTTACTTTAGATGACAGTTGACAAGGTCAATGTGATTAAACAACGGCTTAAGGCAGCTCAGGATAGAATGAAGAGCTACACTGATGCACACTGAAAGGAAATGGAATATGAAGTCGGTGAGAAAGTCTTCTTTAAGACATCTCCTTGGAAAGGAGACATGAGGTTTGGCAAAAAAGGCAAGTTGAGCCTGAGATATATGGGTCCTTATGAAATTCTTGAGAGGATTGGACTGCTAGCCTATAGGTTAGCGTTGGCCCCAGAATTGTCCCAGATACATGATGTTTTTCATATTTCCATATTGAGGAGGTATAGATTGGATCCTTCTCACATCATTCAGACCACTGAGGTTTAGTTGGGAGATGATCTGAGTTATGAGGATACTCCAGTTGAGATTTTGGACACCAAGGAGAAGGTCCTCAGGAACAAGACAGTTTAGTTAGTCAAAGTCCTTTGGAGAAATCATTGCACAGAATAGGCCACATGGGAGCCATTGGAAGCCATGAAGGAGAAGTATCCACAACTCTTCGATGACTCAGGTAATAATTTCGAGGACGAAATTATTTTAAGAAGGGGAGAAATGTTGGGCCCCAAATTGTCTTATTGATATTATTAAGCATGAATTGATTAAATTTTGTAGTTTTTCAGATAAATTATTTTGATTGGAGCTTAATTAGCATTTCAATGTTGGGAGGAATTGTTGTTTGGATTGATGGAATTAGAAGTATTAAATGGAGAAATTAAGATTAAATTAGAGTATAGTATAGTGTAAGTTAAATTGAAGAAGTAAGAATGTATAAGGGCAAAATGAGAAAGTCACTTAAAGTCTAAAAGTTATAAAGCATAATGGAAGGGCATAGTGGTCTTTGCTCATTCATTTAAGGCACAAGTGAAAGAAGTTGTCTTGCATTGAAATTAGAAGAAGAAAGAATAGTGAGTGAGGGAAAAGAAAGGAGAAAAGGAGAAAAAGAAGAGAAAATATAAGGTTTGGAGATTCTTGAAGATTTTGAAGGAATTGAAGGATCAACAAGTAGGTATGAGCATTATTCCATCTTGTTTGGTTAGATGAAACTCAAATATAGATTAACATATGTGGGAAGTTGTTAGTGAATGCTTTAAGCAAGTGTTCTCTTTTAGGGTTAATGATCAAAGATAGATTTTGATGTTTTGTTAATGAGATTAGGTTGAAATGAGCTTGAAAATGGAGTAAAAAGGATGTTTTAGTGTTAATATAGGTTGTCTATGAAAGGGGGGAAGTGAAAGGATGGAAAATGTAGCAAAATGGGTCGTCGGTGTGAGTTTCTGGAGACTTTCGCAAATATGTTTTGGTATTTTGTCCACAACTTTTTGTGTAGATGTCCAAATGAGATGATTTTTGATTCGGTATAAACTAGAGACATAAGGCTACAAATTGTATTAAGGAATCAAGTCTAAATTCGGTCTCTAAGAAATCTCAATATTTGGAGGAAAGTTAAGCATAGATTTTTTTTGTTTCAACTTTAGAAAGAGTCCAAATTGTTAAGGTATGATTTTCCAATTTCTAAACCAAATTGAATGAGATTTTGGTTATTGTTGAAGGAAATCAAGTGGGGCAAGAGAGTCAAGAGGAGCAAGAGGAAATGCATTCCTAAGCAAGTTTATAAGCAAGGAACTCAAGGTGCGTACATATTTATAATTGGGTAAATAAGCTACTCATTATTTTCTTTGAATCAAGGAAGCTTTATGGTTTCAATTGCATCATAGACGTTGCACTTATTTGCTTCTTGATGGTATTGTGAAATTGTTACATGTTTATATGAATTGTGTTGATGATTGATGAAAATACTTTGAAAAGGATTTTCTTTGAAAAGATACATGTTTATGAAATCATGTTTTCAAAAATGGTTTCCAAATTATCTCGAGTATTTGAAAAGCAAGTTTTCAAGAAAAAGTGCCATTTTGGGAAACAAGTTTACAAGTTATGAAATATGTGTTATGTGAGTTTGTGGTAGTCCCTCAAGAATGTCACGTGCACATTGACCAAATTAAGGCTTCTCCCGCCTTCCCGCTAGTGGCACGGAGCTCCTCATGGACTCCCTCAAGTTTACTACTACACAGGACCATTATATGGACCTGTGTAGTGCATCATGTTTATGGATCTACCCAAACCAGTTTGATGTGTTTATGTGCTTATAATTTATTGGCAATTCTGATGCATACATGATTTATGATTATTCAAGAATTGTTTGAGAATTTTGAGAAATAAGTGTTTGGTGATTTTCTTGCGAAATTACTATAGTTTTGAAAACGTACAATAGCAATGAGGTTTGAAAATGGTTTTTCTTGTTTCTTAATTATAAATTTGTTACCCATGAGCTTTAAGCTCACCCCCTCCCATTTCGTCTCATCTTCAGGTGAGGAGCAAGAGATCGAGTAGGCCAAGAGTTTCGGCATCACTTTGAATTGACATGCTTTTGTATTTTTTAGGTTATATTTTTGGGAATTCAAGGCTTTAGCCACATTTCAAACTTTGCTAGTCAAATGTATTTTCTATTTTTGGTTCTCAAAACTCAATTGATGTATTATGGCTTAAAATGCCATTAAAGCTTTGTAAAACTCTTATTTTTGATATTGATGAAATATATGTTTGGATTTGTCTATGATTTTCATGTTATTGCAAGGTATTTGGATTTTGGAAATTACATGCGTTCATGTATAAGTCCGTTTTGTTTTGGGTTCGAGTTGTTGAAGATGGTTAAAAGGAATTTATGATTGCATTTAGTATGATAGGAAAATTTTTGGGTTGTGAGTTATATTTTAGGGGCTTTCGCCGCGGCAGAGCTGCGAGTTCGCCGCGACGTAATTCACCCGATGCTTTTTATTTTTCATTGGCTTGGTGAGTTCACCATGACGAGACCAATTGGTTGCCGCGACGGAAATACAAATGCAGGTTCGCCTCGGTGAAAGTTAAATCGTTCACCACGACATAAAAATCTTGAGGGTTCCAGAGGATTTTCTTGTATATGTTCGTCGCAACGAAGCCACATTTCGTCGCGGCAATGCCCGCCTTTGCTTCCGAGGGAGTTTTCTTTTAAATTTTAAACTTCTAAGCCTCCCTCAACTCTCTAGTTTCATGATCCCATGTCCGATGTTGGGCTCCAAAAATAGGGTCTAACATCTTACAATCATAGCAGGTAAGGATGTAACACCCTCTCGTGAACCACATATAAAAAACCTAATTTGCCCTTCTTTTCCTACCCTAACCTTTTAAATACTTTTTTTCTCTTCTTCCACCTTTCATTGTCTCTTTAAACTAACATCCACCTCTATAGCTCTCTAATTTCTCTCAAATCTCACTTCACTTTCACTTGATTTCCAATCTTTTCTTTCATTTTTCATCTAAATTATCATTATTTATACACAAATCTAGTGATTTCAACATAAAATCACATCTTTTGAGTAGGTTATGCATGATTTTCTCTACATTTCTCTCTTCCATTTTTTGGTTTTATTTTATATTTTTATTGTGCAATCTTGGCTATTTTTGTAGGTTCTAACCTCCAATGGCTCCAAAAATCAAACAAATAAAAAACACTCAAGTCTAAAAAGGAAAGAAAAAATGTTAGGAGATGGTGCACACGAGTTAGCAAAGGATTTTGAAGCGCCTTGTCCAATATTCACATAAAAAGAAGGTAAAAACTTTCAAACTGTTTATTCAAGAATTATTACGGAACCATGTTATTTTAATTTTTCAATCTTAGAAGATCTAAATTTGGAAAGCCAAATTGACACTTTGAGTATTAGAATTAATGAGACAATTTTATATGTTTTGATTATACTTTGTATGAAGAATTGGTCTTTGAGTTTTGCATTACTTAACATTTTAACTCGTGAAAGTTAGATAATTTTTTGTTTCAATTATGTGAAAATACCTATAGTGTGGATTATAATGTTATGGAAGAAATATGTGGTTTTCTAAAATAAAAAATTATTGAAAAAATATGAAAACTTTAAGGCTACCAAATATTGGAAAAAAATTAATATGGCTGCATGGGTTTAATGTGAAAAATACACCTAATAATGTTATTTAGAATCTTGAACATTTGTTACTACATAAATTCTTATGTCAAACTATTTTTGAAAAAATTAAAGTAACAAGTGTTCTACAAAAATATTTATTTATCATTTGGTGCATGGACCATAAAACTCAAGTTTGGTTATCCACCCACATTTTTCAAATGATAGCTACTTCTCTTAATAGGAAAAGTAGCTATCTAGGTATGGGTTTTCCTGTCATTGCACTAGCTCATTTTTATGGTGTTTCTATTGATGGACTAACCCTTATTTTTCCTGAGTTTTTAAATAATACACATTATAGGCAAACTGAGATCTTAGAGTGCCATAGTATGGAACTTTCAGATATCAGTCCAAAATCAAAGGTTAAACATGAGAGGGGATAGGTGAGTTCTATTTCAACACCACCACAACACTAATCACAGGTCTCATCAAGTTAAGACTCAGAGGAGGAAGAAGAGGAAGGATGGGAAAAAGTGCTCAACAAAGTGGAAGAAAATAAAAAGTGCTTGGAGATCATCTGGATACCATGGAGGCACAGTTGAAGAAGGTTCATGCTCCAACAGTGTCAATAGCGATTTCAAACGAAGAAAATACTTAAATATTTTACTATCCAAGGTGTCAAAATTCCATCATCAACACCATCAACACCTACATCACCATAAGTTTTCTTGCTTTTACTTTTTCTTTATTTTTATTTATCTTTATTTGTATTGTTCTCTTATTGAGGACAATGTGTTATTCTAGTGTGAGGATTTTATGCGTTGACATATCATTTGTGTCTAAAATGGGCACTTTTGTCTAAAATGGGCATTTATATTGTGTTATTTTTTATTAGGTTAGCGTAGTGTGAACATTTTGTTACATGATGTGTGCATTGTGTGAATGTGTCAGTGTCATGAATTGAATGGAATTGGCTTACTTTTGTAAGGGCATATTAACTTGCGAATTTTTTGTTTTAAGTATCTTTGGAATGAATATGCATGTTAATTAGGATATGACAACTTTTTTTGATTCATTTATAATTCTATTCAATTAAATTGGTTAGCATCATTAGAACCCTTTTAAGAGAATGATTGATTAAGAAGAAATGAGGTAAGCTAAGAAAATTTTTAAAAAACATTTTAAGTAAAATTCCTATTTCGTTGGCCCTTTTTAAGAAATTAGGTTAAGAATAGAGCTAGTAATTAGTTGAGAGTTGTGATATAGTTGAGTAACAGGCACATTTATGGCAAAATTTTTATCTTCAAGTTAAAAGGCTAAAATGATACTCCAACTAAACTAAATAAAAAATGTAAGCTATTGAGTAACCAGTGGACATTCATGATAACTTATTTTCCTTCGAGTCAAAAGATTGGGTTATCGTTAAAGAAAATATAAAATGATAGTGCTTACAATAAAATTAAACGTACTGATCTTTTAAAAATAGCAAGAATTTTCATGAAAGGTTACTTAGTGATATTCTAACTTTTTAATTGATCAATAATAATAAGTACATTCTTACAAATGCCATAGGTGTACAAATATGATGTTAACATTTTGATTGATATGTATATTCAAATCAAAGCACTTAAACTTGAAATAATAAGTTATTATGTTGGCATTTTTTGAGTGGTTAATGTTGAAGTAAATCACTTGTTAATATAGAAATCCGATATGATATGTAAACTACACAAGAAAGGGGGTTGAATTGTGTAATCTTTCCAAAAATATTAATCTTTTGGACTTCTTGAATTTCTTTACAAAAATTCAAATGATTACTAAAATACTTTTCTAAAGTTGATAAGTGATGCAATCACAAGTAATATTATCTACTGGTCTAACAACAAGAAAATTAAAAGATAAGGGTTAGAGAATAGACACTATGATTTTATACTGGTGCACGCTAAACCTTGGGCTACGTCCAGTTCTCAGAGTTAGTTTAAGATTTCACTATACTATTTCAACTTTACAAGTATTCTTTCTACATTTGTAAAGCCTCTTCAGGTCTCTCTCACAAAGTATTCTTTATCAGCTGTATTAGCCTCTCCAGGCTCTAGCCTTCCTTACTCTCTCTAAGAAAAGTATTTTTGAGCTTTAGGCTATAGAGATATTTGCTCACTTCTTTCTCACTTTGAATACAAATTTTTTTTCTAATGTATGTATATGTACGGTATATTAGTCTTTGACTAGAACTAGTATTTATAGCCTAAGTCTCTAACTGTCTTCTTGAAAACTACTTCGTAAATCTTCTAGAAACGGTTATTAGTTAAGTTTTGTAACTAACTCCAACTAACTGTTTGACGTTCTAGAATATCTTTCTTTTGTATCATTTGGAATAATCCTTCTTCTTTTATTACATTTCATCTGTTATTCTGCTTCGTCTGTTGTCATGCTTAGTCTGGTATTGCGTTTTGTCTAATGTCGCACTTCGTTTGATGTAGTGCTTCGTCTTGTGTAGTTCTTTGTCTTGTGTAGCACTTCATCTTATGTAGCACTTCATCTGATGTAGCGCTTCGTCTTATGTAACGCTTCGTCTGGCGTTGATTGCGCATCTTCTGAGTTGACTAAGTGTTACTTACATTTTTCTGCACACTTAACAAATTTATCAAAACAATTCATGCATTTATAAGATTATTATTATTTGATTGTCATCAAAATTAATAGAAGTGAAGTCTAGACTTAACAATCTCACCCTTTTTATGACGACAAACAATCATAATTTTAGAAGATAAAATGATATTTATAGATGAATAGATGAAAAGTATTCCGACGAGTAATAAAGCAAAAAAATATAAGAAAAGAATTGCATACTACATATATATAATGCTTTCTTTCTGCTTTCTATCTTCTCTTCTCATTCTCCTCTTTATCTCCTTCTCCCCCTATTTGTTATTAATCAAAAAGTTTACTCATCTAAGACGCTTCAGAACTTCAAAAAACATACACTGCATGTCAGTGCAGATCATCTTGAGGTCCTGTTCAATAGTAACCCGTAGTAGTGCTACTTCCTCATGAAGATCACCCATTAAGTCAGCTAGTTCATCAACCTTAGTATGAATTTCCTCAATTTCTTTTGCTAATGCTTCTTGAACTTCCTTCTTACTGTGACTTACTTCCGTCAATTTATGAAATGCTTCAAGAACTGCGGATTATTAGTAAGATCTTGTTGTATTTCACTAAATGGATGAAGGTTTTCCACAGCAGATGCTTCTTAAGGTAAAACATCTAACTCTATAATTTTGATAGAGGGTAGACTGAAGGTTTGTTTTTTTTCTGAGAGATCAAGATCATCAGGTCTAGGTAGTTTCAAAATTGGTTGCCCAAGAAGGTGTAATACATCTTTGACTGAAGGTATGAAACCTAAAGGTTTGAAATGCATGACCAAATGCACAAAGGTTTCTAAGTTAAAATTAATACCTTCAACCATGATACTTTTGTACTGTCCTTTTTTCACTTTGCTAACTACCTTGAGATTTTCATCGGTGTTTGAAACTCCAAATTTACTTCCTGATGCTTTTGAAATGTGGTGTGAAACATAGATATTTCTAGGCTGAGTTGCATTGCATGCATCATCTATATTCTTCACAGCTACTTGAATCTGCTGTTCTGTAAGATCATCTTTATTTCCCAGGAAACATCTTCTTTTTCCCTTTTTCTTCATTTCTCACAAAGGTTGAGCATTTTGGTTGTATGTTTGGCACAATTTTTATTAATATTTTTCTCATAAGCAAATAGATTGTATACCGATCCTTTGAAATCTTCAATGGAAATGGTTCTACCTTCTCATCTAGCAGAATACCATATAATCGTCATTCTTCATGACTTAAAAGATGTATTGTCTGATCATTAATCAGTATCGGTTTGACTAGTACCTTGACTAACTTTTTCGAAGGTTCTCTAATAATAATTGAACTTTGGCTTCAAATAGGTATTGATTCTTCTACAATCTTCTTTCTCAAATCCTTTTTGTTGATTGGTTGAGAAGAATTGTAAGGTTCCAATTGATGTTCAATTGTTTTTGCCTTCTGTTGAACATCAGATGAAGAAACCTTCTTTTGACTGGGCTTCACCTTCTTTTGTTCTTCTACTAGTTTAAAACAAAGTTGTTATTGAGGCTTCTTCCTGTGAAATACCAACTTCCTTTTAATTTCTGTCTCCCTAGATGATTTTTCTAATTGACTTTGCAAAATAGAAACAATTGATCTGGTAGGCTGCTGCCTTTTCTCTTCCTTTTCAGAATCTCCATTAAGAATAAGAGATTTCCTCTTCTTTTGTTCTTATTGTCGTAAAGTCAATAGTCTTGGTGACCTTCTTGACTGTTTGGATTTGTTTGATTGAAGTATCTTCGCCTTTCTCTTCAATGACACTTGTTACGATGATTGTTGAACTCGACTTTCCACTTTTTGTAGAATCGTCTTAGGTTTTATTGGTGCATCAGACAATTTCTCAGTCTTTTCTTCTTCAGATGATTTTCCTGTTGATCGAGGTTTTGTTTTTCTTGCAGATGTAACACGTTCACTTCTGCCTCGTCTTACTATAAGCTCCCCCTTAGACCTTGCTTCGGGTGTAGAACCTATATCCACCTTTTCATCAAACTTTATCTCCATTCTGTGAATAGTTATGGCATTAATAATACTCTTCACATCCATCTTTACCCTGTTACCTCTGTCGAGAAGGATTCTAGATTCTCTAAAAATCCTTGTCAACAGCATTCCATATGGTAAAGAGCTAGAATCCCCCCCTTTGACTTCACCATGTACATCAAAATCAAATACTGAAGATTAACGGTTGATGATTCAGTAGGTGATACAGATAATGTTCATCGTTCATTGTCACAAGATCCTTCAAGCCTAATCTTGGTAGAACACAATGAAGAAGTAGTGAGTGTAAAACCTTAGCCTTCGGAACAAGGGTTATCGCCTTCTTAACTTCAGGATCACTACTTCCATAGAGTTGTCGATTAATGTTCATTCTTTCTACACAACCTTGAGTAATCCATCTTGTATTGCTAAATAGCTTTACTCCAATACTAGGACACCCACTAACCATCTCGATAGTAGCTTGCATAATGATAATCGATAAATCATCTACCATTGATACTAAGGTATCGTCTACTAACTTGGCATTCTTCCAAAACTCACATATCTCATTCAAATAAACCTTTTCATAAACCTTGAAGAAGTTCTTCCAGCTAACTGCTTCAATCTTTGGTTCGATGTCCATCTGATTTGCCTTTAATGATTTGAAATCAACGTGTCTCCCATAGATAAGTGATTGCTCCATTTGTAATCTGTAACAAATAAAAACTAAACATACAAAAGTATTTCGTTCAAAGTAGCGATGTTAGTCACTAAAAGTAAGAATATGAGATGAAATGAACTTGAAACTTAAAACAGAGTATTGAATCTTCTTGGCTAAGAGCACTGAGCAAGTTAGTTTCAAAGTATCTCAAGAAAATTCTAGAGTAGAAAGTATTTTAGAATCTTGAGAAGATTTCCTTTTTACACCTACTCTTGAAAAGTTACTGTTCATAACTTACCGTTACTATTTACTTGAAAATTTACGACTTTTTATCTTCTTCTTAGATGAATCATCTGGGTCATATCGTACCAAATGAATGGTCATTTAGCATTACCATAATTAAGTTCCATCTGATTTCCTTGAATCTATCTTCACACAAAGGTTTAGTGAAGATATCCGCCCATTATTGATTCGTCTCAACAAACTATAGACTGATGATTCCTCTCTGTACATAGTCTCATATAAAATGACGTCTAGCTTCAATATGCTTTGGCCTCGAGTGTTGTATTGGATTCTTAAATAGATTGAGAGCATTTGTGTTGTCACAGAAGATTAAAATTTGATCTTCTTTTATGGAGTAATCTTCTAACTAATGCTTAATCCATAACATCTGTGAACAACAACTTGACATATATTCATCTTTTATAGTAGATAGAGCAATTGAACTTTGCCTTTTGCTTGACCATTAAATTAGATTATAACCAAGAAAGTGACAACCTCCACTTGTACTCTTTCTATCAATTCTATCTCCAACATAATCAGCATCACAGTAGCCAATTAACCTGAAATCTTTATCTTTTTCATACATTAAACAAAGATCAGTAGAACCTGCCAAGTATCTCACTATTCTTTTAACAACAATATAATGAGATTCTCTAGGATCTGCTTGAAATCTTGCACATAAACAAACACTAAATAATATATCAGGTCTGCTTGCAGTTAGGTAAAGTAAAGAACCAATAATTCCTCTAAAAAGGGTTTGATCAACCTTCTTACCTATTCCATCCTTAGATAAAAAGATTGAAGGATGCATAGGAGTTGACATAGGTTTAACCTTCTCCATTTTATAGTTGAATAACAATTCTTTGATATATTTCTATTGATGAATAAAAATCTTTTCTTCGGTTTACTTAATTTGTAAACCAAGAAAGAATTTCAATTCACCCATCATACTCATTTTAAATCACTTTTCATAAGATTTTCAAAACTAGAACATAGCCTCTTAGAAGTTGCACCAAAAATAATATCATCTACATATATCTGTACTATAATGAAATCATTTTTGATACATTTTCTAAATAGAGTTTTATGTACTTATCCTCTAATAAAGTCATTTCCAATCAAGAATGAATTTAGACGATCATACCAAGCACGAGGTAGTTATTTTAATCCATACAAAGCTTTATAAAGTTTATAGACATAATCTGGTTTATTAGTATCTTCAAAACCAGGAGGTTGCTTTACATAAACCTCTTCATCTATAAAACCATTCAAAAAGGCACTTTTCACATTCATTTGAAATAGTTTTATATGATGACAAACAGCATATGCAAGCAAAATCCGAATAGCTTCTAGTCTAGCTACAGAAGCATAGGTTTCATTATAGTCTATTCCTTCTTATTGATTATAGCCTTGAGCTACTAATCTAACTTTGCTACGGTTTACTCTACCTGATTCATCTAGTTTATTTTTTAATACCCTTCTGGTTCCTATGTCAGACTTATTGGGTGGCCTAGGAACTAAAGACCAAACTTTGTTCCTTATAATTTGATTTAACTCCTCTTACATAACTAAAATCCAAGCTTTATCTTGAAGAGCTTCATCAATTTTCTTAGGTTCTAATTCGGAAGCAAAAGCTACATTTGCCTCTCTTCTAAATTTAGACCTAGTTCACACCTTCTGAAGTTTTGTCTATAATCAGGTTTTCTGGGTGAGAGGATTTATACTTCCAGTCTTTTCTAAGATTAAAGTTTTCAGGAATATTTTCTACCTTATTAGATGGATTATCTAGTGGTGACGTGTCTAGTTTATCAACTAAGGGAGCAGGCAGAGTTTCATCATTAGAATCGTCTCTTCTATCTAGATGAGAATCATCATCAAACTTAATATGCATAGATTCTTCAATAGATTTAGAAACAATATTATAAACTCTCTAAGCTTTAGAAGACATCGAATATCCTAGAAAAATTCCTGAATTGATCTTAGAATCAAATTTATCTAGTTTTTCTTTTGTATTCAATATAGTGCATTTGCAACCACAAGAATGGAAGTAAGAAATATTTGACTTTCTTCCTTTCCATAACTCATATGGAGTTTTATTTAAAATAGGTTGCAAAAATCCTCTATTTTGAATATAACAAGCTATATTCACAGCTTCTGCCCAAAAATACTTAAGAAGATTCATTTCACATAGTATAGTCCTTGCCATTTCCTAAATCATCATGTACTTTCTTTCTACAACTCCATTCTGTTGCGGAGTTCTAAGAGCAAAGAAATTATGGAAAATTCCATTCACTTCACAAAATATTTTGAATTTTTCATTTTCAAATTCTCCACCATGATCACTCTTAATTCCAGCAATAGAAATTCCTTTTTCATTTTTTAACTTTTTGGATAGAACTTTAAAGCACTTAAGAGATTCATCTTTATATGATAAAAACAATATCTAACAAAATCTAGTGAAGTCATCAATAATTACGAGACCATACTTCTTTCCGCCAAGACTTAATATTCTAGTTGGACCAAATAAATCTATATGTAATAACTCTAGAGGTCTAGACAAAGTTAAAACATTTTTAGAAGAAAAAGATGTTTTCACTTGTTTTCTTTTCTGACAACTCTCACAAAAGAAATCTTTGTTAAAACTTATTTTTGGTAATCCTTTTACCAAATCATGTCTAACCAACTTGGAAATATGTTTAAAACTAACATGACCTAGCTTTTTATGCCAAATTAGTTTTTCCTCATCTGTTGATATAAAACATGAAATATTTT
>JAOSBK010008034.1:0-13282 GCA_027568895.1 Erythroxylum shatona
TTAAATCAAAAAGATGCAAAAGAATGAAGAAAATCTGAAATTCCTAATTTGACAGCAGTTCTGTGACTAAGCGTGGGCATGCCTAAGGATGGAATAAATCTGCATATCAACTTTCAAAAGTCAAAATCGAGATTCTCACAATCTTTGAAGATTATATTTCCATCTTTCAAGGGGATTGACTACCTAAAATTCGGGGATACATTATCTGAAGAGAATCAAGGAAAAATAAGGGAAAAAAACAAGCATAAAAGAGAGAGGATGGTGGTTCACATAAGTGAAGTCTAGGTTTAGGATAGGTTTTCATTTCTGCTGTTTTCTTTTTAGTCCTTTTACGATTTCTGCACTTTGTCCTTTAGTAATTTTGTATTTTTCAGTAAAGGACCAGGGATGTAGACTTTACGTTTTGTTATTTCTTTTGTTTTCAATTCTAGTATAAGTAGCTAAACTCTTCGTCTTAGTTGAGGGGATCCGTGTTATCATGCAAGTTTGTGTGAGATGTTTTGAATAAAGTTGATGTTATTAATAAACATTGAGTATCTTCTGATTTACTTTTTCTAATTGAATGGGTTGATTTCTAGGTGCGCAATTAGGGATTAATTTGTTCAATCGCTAGATTAACGAAATATGACGTTCAGTTTCGCTAGTCATAAGTAGCAATTAGGATTGTCTTCTCTATGTTAGAGTCGGAAAATTCTAAGGAGATATTCATTTGATTGATTGCATGTCGTACATGCATTTCGCTTGCTCATTGGTTCTTGATTCGTAAAGTTATTATTCAATTTCACCTACGATCGCATCTAGTTTTTGGTTTAATAAGAAAGCTAGGATACATGTTTGTAGTCATTACACTTAAGAGAAAATGTGCCCAATGAATGTTTGTTAATGATTGCAATTTTGTATCGAGGATCCATTTTAGTGCGATAATATTAGTGACCCAAAACCAAGATTTGTCTCGTAATTTTTCATATTCAATTATTTATTTTTTATTTACGATTTTTCTTATACTTTTTTCTTATATTTTCGTAAATCAAACCCCCCCCCCCCATTTCGTTACTTTGTTTTAGTTTTAAACTCGCTAACTTTTACTGTTAAAAATTCCTCGTGGGAATGATATCCACTTACCACCACTACATTAAATTGTATTAACGGAAGTGATTTCTTTTGAATTTGGTTGGAGGCGACAACAGTACCAAATTTTGGCACCGTTACCGGGGAATTTCTTAACGGTTTTTATTAGTGATGTTTTTGTTTTTGTTTTTGGTTTCATTACGCTTGGTTACCTTGTCTTCTGTTTGTTTCAATTTCACAGCTCTTTCTGATTTTTCGATCTTTTAGCAGCATGGCTCACTATCAAGTATGCTTTGAATTCTGATTATTCATATTCTCCTTATTATGATAATAAGTTTTCGTTTGTTGCGACTTCCAGGTTTGACCATCAAGTAGCAAATTTCACACCCTTAGTTGTGCAAGTATCGAGGGATGACCAACAAGCTAAGGTATGTGAAGTTTGCTCATTTTTGGGTTATTCTTTTTGTATATGTTCCTTTTTACAGGATACAAAGTACGAATTCACTTCTCCACCGAGATACTATGAAGAGCAATCCTACTTCGAGCCTCCACCTTGACCTCCACCTCCACCGTCGCCACCACAAGCTAATGAGATGTCTTTGGAGGAGATCATAATGAGTTTGGAGATGAGCACTCTTTAATTCTAGCAGTTTAGACAATTGTACGTGCCTCCACAAAATCCAAATATAACATCAAATTTCGAAGGTAAGTCTTCTTTGGAAGATATGTTGCAAACTTTGACTGCTAATATTTTGACATTTCAGCGGAATACTGAAGCAAGTATCCGAAATATGGAAAATCAACAAAGGAATTTGGAAAACTAGCTAAGTCAAATTGCAGCTATCATTAATCGAATGGAGGCACAAAGTTTTGGAAATTTTCCAGCACAACCAGAAATAGATCCTAGACAAAGTGCAAAGGCTATCATATTACGAAGTGGTAAGGAATTGCAGGAACCACTTCTGAAAAATTCCAGAAGAGAGGTGGAAGAAGAAATCACGCAAAGGGCACCTTCACAACTACAATTGACGCAAAACAAGATGCAAAATATGGTGATTTTTCCCCCTTTTCTAAGTCGATTTTTCACGGCAAAGATGGAAGAGCAAGCAGAGTTAGAAGAGGAAGAGATTATAGCTTGAGAAAAGATGGAGGATATGCAACCTCCTAAGGTAAGTGATGCAGTTCATATTATCACTAACCAAATTTCGTTTCCTTTTCCTAGTTATTTACAGGTACAAGAAGAAGAAGAACAGGAAGAGCCGCAAGAAGTACAGTTTTTAGGAAAGCTATGAGCAAGCGAATTGAAGACCGAAGGTGGCAAGCAGGATGTTGAGTCTCCACAATCGTTGGTGTTATTTTTACAGAGACCATCCTAGTGTGAGAAGGGCGATGCCCGAAAAGACGAGTGGACATTAGAGTATGATGGTGAAGCAATGAAGTTCCACTCATTAGAAGCCATGGAGCATCGTGCTGAGAAGGAGCCGCATTCAAAGGAAGTTATTCCAGGCCCCTCGCAGAGTTTGAACATGTTTCCTGTTAGACTCAAGCATCCATTCGATAATGTATGATGTACATATGCCAAGGGTCAAGCTTATGACCTTTAATAAGCGCTTAATGGGAGGCACCTCATTCGTATCCTTTCTTTTATATGTTTTTTAGCAATTTTCTTTTATTTTTATTTATGTTTAATTCAGTTTAGTTAGTAATTTAATTTAATATTTTCGATTCAGCAATTTTAATTTTTATATTTTCATTTTAATTAAAAATGAAAATAAAAATAAAATTATTTTAAAAAAAGAAAATTTTTTGGCTTACTACCACTCCCTTCTTCCTTCTCTATTTTTTTCCCTCTTTGTTTTGCTCCGAATTCCTTCTCTCCTTCTCACTCTTCAGTTGTCGCTACTCTCCATTAACTTCCCTTAGTCCATCAATTTCATCTTTTCACTAAGCATTTACGCAAATCTCATCTTCCATTACCCACGCACCCATCACCCCTCACTTTCGTTTTTTTTTGTATTTGTGTTCTGATTTTGTGAAATTGCAGGTATTCTCTACGGAATTGGCACAATGCCAAGGAAAACAAGTGAATCTCGTAGACTTGCCACGCCCATCCACTTTGCTGTTGATATTTCTCTACCACAATCACCTTCACACACCACCGAACCACCTACTGCCACATCCGCCAACACTTTGATTCAGCACTTTGCTAATAGAGAAGCTTTCTTTAACTTTTTCCCTTATTTTTATGCTTCTTTAACATTGAGGACAATGTTGGTCTAGGTGTGGGGGAAAGAATTAGAATTTTGTGAGAACATTTTCGATTTTGTGTGAATATTTTTGGTTGATGTGCGGTTTTTATTGATTTTGTGTATGCTTGTGCATGTTGAGCCATGAAGCTTGGTCAAATTAGTTTGGATGAGATTGGGTATATGCATGAAATTAATTTGGGCTAAGTAAGTTTTAAGATGAAACATGTTGATTGATTGCAATAACTGATCCTATAGGCTTAGCCAAAATTTTGACATTTGAGTGATGAGGTGAATTGTGAAATTAAGGTGAATTCTTGAATTAAACCTGTGAACAAAGTTTGAGCCTAAATGACATCACTTTTATGTCATGCTATTTTTTTGAATTGTGTGATGCTCCTCTATTTATGTTGCCTTGAGAACTTGCGTGGAACCGGTTTGAATTTATTTGATCACATGGGATATAGAAGTGATTAAGGCCTTCTTTGTTTTTACGCACTTAGCTTAAAATTGACCTACCAAATTATTTTCCCTTTGCAAACATTTTTGAGCCTTTACCATTGTTTCTTCAATCAATCACCCCGTTTTAAAACCCAAAGACCCCATTAGCCTTACCCTATCACAAGTTGAATGAAGTATTGAGTAATTTGGGACTTTTATGTTATATCGTGTTCTAAGATAATTTTATAGATATTTCTACTCATGTGTTGTTATTTTCTCTTATTTTTATTGTTTTTCCTTGTTTTTAGCGTATTCAAAGAGAAAAAAAAAGAAAAAAAGAAAAAAAGAAGAAAGAAAAAAAAGAAAAACAAAAAGAGAAAAATCAGAAAAGAAAAGAAAAAGAAAGAATGAAGCATAGTAGCTTGATTAGTATGAGTAGTTGTAGTCCTTTTTGTTCATGTTTATCTCAGAATTTTAATTGTGTGTTCCTTTTACGTGATGCTTTGTGAATGTTTGTGATGAAACCTTTGTCATTTTTTTTAGTGCACCTATGAACCTAGCCCCATTACAACCTTGAACAAAGTCCTTATGATCTATTAGCCTATGTGATCTGAATGAATGAGAATTGGTGAAACTGCAAGCCTATGGTAGTGCAACATATTATAGTGAGATTTGAGCGAAACACTTTACCCTCAAACACTTGAGTGTAAGAGTGAAATCTGTTAGAAGAATTCAATTTGATTTCATGTTTACTATTGAACAATGATGTCATATTTTGACTTTGTCTATTTGCATTGGTGAAAAGCAATTATGATATGTGTAGCAATTTAAATCTTACTAGCCCCAGTTAATGGATTGTGTGCATTTGATCTTATGAAGGATGAATTGACTGAGTGTAGTAGTTTGACATGTTTGCTCGTGGGCGAGCAAAGGTTTGATGTGGGGGAATTTGTTAAGTCATTGGATTGCACTTATTTTGGACTTAATTATCGTTAATGTGTTGAAATTATTATTCGGAATTGATGGAATTATCTTATAATTATTTACAGATGGTTTTCAACACCTTAGAGATGAAATGGAATCAAAAAAATACAAAAGAAGGAAGAAAATATGAAAATTCCCAAATTGACAGAAATTCAGAGACTAAGCGTGGGCACGCCTAAGGATGGAATAAATCTGCAGATAAAATTTCAGAAGTCAATTTCAAACTAAACACAATCTTTGAAGATTTTCTTTCCATATTTCAAGGGAGTTACCTACCGAAAATAGAAGAGTGCCTTATCTGGACATAATCAAGAGAAGATAACGAAGAGATTAGCAAAAAGAGGGAGATTGGCTGATTAACGCATATATATACATTAGGTTTTAGAATAGAGACACGTTGTTAGGCTGCTACACTTTTCTGTTTCTTTTGTTCTTTACGTTTTTGCATAATTTCAATTGGTGTTTTCGTATTTTCTATTAAAGAACCAAGGATGGAAACTTATTACTTTGTTATTTCTTTTGTTTTCAATTTGATTATGAGTAGCTAAATCTTTTGTCTTAGTTTAGGGGATCCTTGTTACATGTTATTATGGTGAGATGTTTCAAATATTTTTTATGTTGTTAATAAACATTGGATATCTTCGGATCTATTCTTTTTAATTGAATTCGTTAGATTCTAGGTGCAAAACTAGAGATTAATTGGTTCAATCGCTAGATTAACGAAATATGACGTTCAGTTTCGGTAATCATAAGTAGCAAGTAGGATTGACTTCTCTACGTTAGCGTCGGAAATTCTAAGAAGATATTCGCTTGATTGATTGCATGTCGTACATGTATTTCGCTTGCTCATTGGTTCTTAATTCTTAATGCTATTATTCAATTACACCTATGATCGTATCTAGGTTATTGTTTAATAAGAATGCTAGGATACATGTTTCTAGTCATTACCCTTAAGAGAAACTTCCCCAATGAATGTTTGTTAATGATTACAATTTTATGTCGAGGATCCATAATAGCATGATAACATTGGTGACTTAAAACCAAGGTATTTTCTCATTGATATTTTAGATTTAATTATTGCTTTCGATTTGTGATTTTTCTCGTAATTTTCTTATATTGCCGTGACCAAGACCCCTCTTTACTTTCATTATTTGTTTCGTTTGATTTCGTTAACTCATTACCGTAAATATTCCTCATGGGAATGATATCTACTTACCGTTACTACATTAATTTGTTTTAACGGAGTGATTTCTTTTGAATTTGGTTGCAGGCGATAGCATCACCAAATTTTGGCGCCATTGTCGGGAAATTTTGATGGTTTATGTACGTTACACATTCAAACCAATCAGATAATTTATAGTACAATCCTGAGATCGAAAAGACAGCGAAAAGACTGCAGAAACAGACCAAACTTCAAAAAGAGACGTAGAGAATGGACAAAATCGCTGCAAACTTCACTCTTCGCGAATTAGCCGCACCCACGGACGCGCAACAACCTCATTGCATCAATTTCCCAAATTTAGGTGATAACAATACCTTTGAGCTAAAATCTGGGCTATTTCATTTGTTACCTATTTTCAGGGGTTTACCGGGAGAAGACCCATATAAGCACTTGAAGGAATTCGATGTGGTTTGTATGGGGATGAAGCCGACAAATGTGACAGAAGAGCAGATTAAGCTGAGAGTCTTTCCGTTCTCACTTAAAGATGATGTGCAAGATTGGTTGTATTATTCAGCCGGAGAAAACGTGCAAACGTGGGTTGAGATGAAAAGGCTTTTCTTCGAAAAGTATTTTCCATTATCGAGAGCAGCTAATATTCGGAAGGAGATTTGTGGAATTCATCAACACACGGGAGAAACACTCTACAAATATTGGGAGAGATTCAAGAAACTCTGCGCTAGCTATCCACACCATCAAATAACCGAACAACTATTGATCCAATATTTCTATGAAGGGCTCTTGCTTTCAGATAGGTGTGTGATAGATGCTGAGAGTGGTGGTGCTTTAGTTGATAAAACTCCAGGGCCTGTAAGAGAATTGATCGCGAACATGGCCTCTAATACGCAATAGTTCGAAACCCGTACTAGACATGAGTCAAAGGGCATGAATGAATTAGTGGAATCTCATTGGAAAAGAGATTGGATGACCTCACTTCTTTGGTGCAAAAATTGTCAGTCACGAAGAAAGAAGAAACAAAGGTATATGGTATATGCTCCATGTTAGGACATGCTACTGATTTATGTCCAATTTTGCAGGAGGAAAATGCAGAGCAGGTAAATACCGTGGGAGGATTTGCTGGGCCAAGTCAAAGAAAGTACGACCCATTTTCCAACACCTACAATCTAGGGTGACACAATCACCCCAATTTGCGATATGGGAATCCTCAAGGACAGCAAGCGACCTCGAATTTTCAATAGTATAGACAACCATACGTGCCACGGAAAAATCAAAATATAACATCCAATTCCAAAGGTAAGTCCTCTTAGGAAGAAGTAGTTCAATCTCTGGCCACTCACTCCTTGACATTTTAGCAAAATACTGAAGCAAGTATCAGAAACCTTGAAAACCAAATGAGCCAAATGGCAACTTCCATTAATCGATTGGAAGCAAAGACTTCTGGAAATTTTCCAGCACAACCGGAGATCAATCCAAAATAGAGTGCAAAAGCTATTATATTGCGGAGTGGTAAGGAATTACAAGAACCACTTCCGAGAAATTCCAAAAGAGAAGAAGAGGAAGAAATTACACACATAGCACCCTCACAAACTGACTTGACGCAAAAGGGGTACAAACCAAGGTGCTCCCACCTCCTTTTCTGAGTCGATTTGCAAAAGTGAAGAAGGAAGAACAAGAGAAGGAGATTTTGGAGACTTTCCAAAAAGTTCAGGTAAATATCCCTCTCCTTGATGCAATTAAACAGATTCCACAATATGCTAAATTCCTTAAGGGGCTTTGTACGTCAAAGAGGAAATTGAAATTCGATGAGAAAGTCCAATTAGGAGAAAACGTTTCAGCAATTTTACAAAAGAAAAAGCTTCCACCGAAATGTCAAGATCCAGGTTTGTTTACTATCTCGTGCCAAATTGGTAATTTGCGGATTGAAAGAACTATGTTAGATTTAGGTGCTTCTATAAATGTTATGCCATACGATGTATATAAATCCTTGAATATTGGACCTCTTAAAGAAACTAACGTAGTGATTCAATTGGCAGATCGCTCAAATGCTTACCCGAAAGGTGTGTTAGAAGACGTATTGGTTCAAGTAGGAAACATGTTTTTTTTTGGTTGATTTTTATATTTTACAGATGGGCATGGATGACACATCCTCCTCCACTCCGATTTTATTTGGAAAGCCATTTTTGAAAACAATTAGAACCAAAATAGATGTTCATGATGGATCTTTAACTATGTTATTCAATGGTGACTTAATTAAATTCAATATTTATAATACCATGAAAATTCCCGATGACAAACAATCTATTGTTTCTATGGATTTTATTGATACATGGATGCAGGAGAATTGTATATTAGAAGGCAAAGATGATGTTGAATTAATTTTGGGCATGGAAAAGACGTCACAGTGGCAAGGTAGTGAGGAATTTGCATCATCTAGTAAACAAGAGAAGAAGATATTAATTTCAAAAGGAGAGGGAGAGTCGTTATTCTTTAGTGAACAAATAGAAAAGGCATCAACATACCAAGGCACTGAGGAATCTGCGGTATCTAACAACAAGGAGGAAAACACATCATGTTGGCAAGGATGTGATGCTTTGATGCTATCTATTAAACTAAAGGAAGATACATCAACGTGTCATGAAATTGATGAGTCGGTGTTGTCCAGCAAGCAGGAGGAGATATTAACGTGTGGAATGGAGACAGCTGAACCATTTTTCCATCAGCTCACGTCCATGTAAACATCTAAGAGGATGGATAAATTGCTGCCATCATTGACCAGCCCACCAACATTGGAATTAAAGAGCTTACCTAGTTATCTAAAATACATCTTCTTAGGGGAGAACGATACATTACCTTTGATTATTTCTAATCAACTTTCGGATGTGCAGGAAAGCTAGCTTTTTTATGTTTTGAAGGAAAATAAAGAAGCTTTCGGTTGGACGGTAGCTGATCTAAAAGGTATTAGTTCCACTATTTACATGTACTGAATTTTGATGGAAGATGAAGCGAAGGAGGTAAGACAATCACAACGTCATCTAAACCTACCCATGATGGAAGTGGTGAAGAAAGAGATTTTGAAGCTTCTTGACGCGGGCATCATTTATCCGATTTCGGATAGTAAGTGGGTAAGTCCGGTCCAGTTAGTTCCACAGAAAACTAGTGTAACGGTAATTGAAAATAGCAATGGTGAGTTAATTCCGTCTCATGTCCAAAATGGTTGGAAGGTATGTATAGACTATAGAAAACTAAATTTAGTTACTAGAAAAGATCACTTTCCATTTCCATTTATTGATCATATGCTTGAAAGACTTGCGGGAAAATCTCACTATTGCTGTGTAGATGGCTATTCAGGATATCATCAGATTTTGGTGGCACTTAAGGATCAGGAAAAGATGACATTCACATGTCCATTCGACACCTTTGCTTATCGACAGATGCCATTTAGATTGTGCAACGCACCCGCGACATTCCAACGATGTATGGTAAGTATTTTTTCTAATCTTGTGGAAAATTTTATGGAAATTTTTATGGATGATTTCACGGTATATGGGGAGTCTTTTGAAACATGCATTATCAACCTTGAAAAAGTGCTAAAACGTTGCATTGAAACTAATTTGGTTTTAAATTACGAAAAGTGTCATTTCATGGTTGATCGAGGTATTATTTTGGGCCACACTGTTTCTTCGAAGGGAATTGAAGTCGATAGGGCCAAGATAGATGTTATTCAATCTTTATCTTACCCCGCAAATGTGCGGGAAGTTCATTCCTTTCTTGGTCATTCAGGATTTTATCAGCGATTTGTCAAAGACTTTTCCAAAATTGCACAACCTATGTGTAGATTGCACCAAAAAGATGAGAAGTTTGATTTTGACGAGCAATGCAGAAGTGCGTTAAATGAGTTGAAGGAGTGACTTACTACAGCGCCAATAATTCGGCCATCACACTGGGACATACCTTTCAAGTTGATGTACGACGTGTCGGATTATGCAATCGAAGTGGTGTTGGGTCAAAAAGTGGACAAGGTACCTCATGTTATTCATTATGCTTCTATGACACTTAATGATGCCCAGAAAAATTATTCCACAACAGAGAAGGAGTTTCTAGCGGTCGTCTTCGGATTGGAAAAGTTTCGGTCATATCTATTGGGGACGAAGGTGATCATCTACTTCGACCATGCAGCGCTAAAGTATTTAGTAAACAATAAAGAAGCCAAGCAGCGATTAATTCGATGGATACTACTGATTCAAGAATTTGATGTAGAAATTTGCGACAAGAAAGGAGCGGAAAATCTGGTGGCCGATCACTTAAGTCTGATGAGAAACTTTTCACAATTCAACAGGTAATCCCTTGGTATGCAGACATAGTGAACTTTTTAGTAAATTAAGTCTTTACCTAGTGATCTATCTAGAGCCAAGAAAGATAAAATCAAGCGAGAGGCTAGACATTATGTTTGGGATGAACCTCACCTTTGGAAATTTTGTTATGATCAGATTGTTAGGAGATGCGTCACAGATGATGAAATTTTATCTATTTTGCAATTTTGTCATTCATCTGTGTGTGGGGGACATTTTGCTTCCAAAAGAACTGCTCACAAAATATTAGAATGTGGACTATTTTGGCCTAAGTTATTTTATGACTCTTACATGTTTTGCAAGTTTTGTGATTGTTGTCAAAGAACAGGTAACTTAGGATCAAAGAATCAAATGCCATTGACAAACATTCTGGTATGTGAGATTTTTGATGTTTGGGGAATAGATTTTATGGGTCCCTTCCCTTCATCTTATGGTAAGAATTGCATTTTGTTGGCAGTAGACTATGTTTCAAAGTGGGTTGAAGCTAAGGCCACTATATTTGTAATTGATTTGTTAAATCAAATATTTTTGTCAAGTTTGGAATGCCTCGTGCTATCATTAGCGATCGAGGGACCCATTTTTGCAACAAGATTTTTGAAGCATTGATGAAAAGATGTGGCATTACACACCGAGTCTCTACCTCCTACCATCCGCAGACAAGTGGGCAAGCTAAGGTATCCAACAGAGAGATCAAGTCCATACTAGAAAAAGTGGTCAACCCGAACTGAAAGGATTAGAGGCTTCGACTAGACGATAATTTATGGGCCTACCGGACTACGTACAAAACTCCTATAGGCATGTTGCCTTACAGGTTAGTTTTCGGTAAGCCTTGTCATTTACCTATGGAAATTGAGCATAGAGCTTATTGGGCTATGAAGCAGTTGAATATGGATCAACTGGAGGTTAGTACTAGTAGGAAGTTACAATTGCAAGAATTAGAAGAGATTCGTAATGAGGCGTATGAAAATTCAAAAATTTACAAGGCAAAAACTAAGGCTTTTCATGATAGAATGATTTCTAGGAAACATTTTTCCATCAGACAAAAAGTTCTTCTTTATCATTCAAAGCTTAAGTTATTCCCAGGAAAATCACGATCTCGATGGCTTGGACAGTTCATTGTTACTAATGTTTTTCCTCATGGTGGGATAGAAATTCAGAGCATAGATACCTCTAAGGTATTTAAGGTTAATGGACATCGCCTAAAGTCGTATTATGAAATTTCTTTGGTCGAGCAAGTGGATGAAATAGAGTTGGCATCTCCAACCTATTTCTAATCCGATAAGTAATGATACAGGTCCAGCTAACAACTTTAAAGAAGCATGTTTGGGGTAACCCATTGTTCAGGTTTGTCTATGTTATTTCTTTAATAGTTTTTATTTTCATTATATTATTTCATTTAGTTAGGACTATCAATTTAAGAATTTTTTTCTATCATTTTTATTTTTCTTTTCCTTTTCATATAAATTTAAAAAAATTAAAAACCAAAAAAACAAAAATTTTAGGTTACCGCCACCCCCTCCCTATTCTTTTTCCCCTGTTTTCTTTTCTCTCAAATTCCTTCTCTCTAGTTGCTGATACTCCACCACAATACACCTTAGTCCATTCATTTCGTCATCTTTAACCCCATGCAACTCTCATCTGCCATTACCCACTCACCCCTTCAATCTTCTTTTGTGCTTTGGTGCCACATCCATCTCTGATTTTGCTGGTTCTCATATGCGACTTGGAACAATGCCCAGGAAGAAAAGGGATTCCCGAAGGCTTCCCACACTCCAGTGCCAACGTCCCTTCAACCAGCCCCACGGACACGACTACGAACAAGGAGAGGCAAGGAGGTGGAAACCCGAAGCAGGTTGAACACCACAGTGGCGGGCTACCCTTCCTTAGTGTTGTCTGAAGATTCTGCCCGATTCTAGCAGCTAAGTGCTCATAAAATTTGCCTTTGTAAGTCTATCCTTCCCGACACACTTGAAGCATTACATGTGTATGACTCTTTTGTGCAATTGATGGGTCCCATTGCATGGAGTGCTTTTGCCTGAATAGATTGCCCTGCTTTTGTGGAATTAACTAGAGAATTTTATAGCACATTCCAATTTAATTGTGATAAAACCTTTGATATATATATAAAAGAGGTTTTCGAATTTAGATTAGGGGAAGGAATTTGCGTGTTCAATTGCTGACTTTAATTTTGCCTTGGGATTTCTCTTTACGGCTGAAACTGAAACCAAGCTATTTATAAATTCTCAATGTGATTTTCATGCCAATTTTAATGCTACCGAGTTATGGTGTCAATGGTCTGTCGATACCCATTCGTATAATGCTAGCCTTTCTAAAAGTTCCTTTCTTCAGAATCTTGTTTTCAAAATCATCCATAGGTTGTTAGCATTTATTTTTTTTGGTCGTAAGGATGTTGCGCATACTTTGTCAAAGGTTGAATTTTATTTCTTGTGGTGTAAGGATAGGCATATTCCAGTTAACTTGGGTTTTTGGTTTATGACACAATTTCATGCCGTTTTGCAAAAGAAATCTAAACCTTTGATACTTGGGTCCTATATCACACAATTAGCAGTCAATTTGGGCATGTTAAATCTTGATATTACTACTATGAATATGGCTTGTGGTATAGAGCCGTTGGATTTAGATTGCTTATGCAGGATGGGTATTGTGGATCTTAGCCAAGGTCACCTTGCTTTCACCACTCCCAGCTTGACTACCCTTCCGACAACAAGAACTTCAACCGAACGACGCTGGATACCACTAGCTGAACCTAGCAACCAACCACCAGTAGAACCTAGCACACATTCACAACAAAAGAACGATTTGGATGCTCATCTTAGCCTGCTTGAAAGGACTATGCACCGTCTGGAGAACAATTTTGTTGGGACCCGATCCCGGAGAACCGGACCCCAACCGAAAGAGACCGAAACGAAAGACGGGTAACAAAGAGGCGGAACGTACAAATCGAAGCAAAACAGTTACGAATCGAAAACGAATTGGGTCAAAGCAAACAAATT
>JAOSBK010008053.1:0-13281 GCA_027568895.1 Erythroxylum shatona
ATTATACAGATTACATTTTCAAGGCAATTCAACATGCAATTAATAAGGGTATATCAAATATTTCACTAGCTTTCTTAGTAAGTGTACATATCTCTAAAACGACACATATTTTAAATAGGAGAGAGTATTAAATTATTAATTTAAATTAAATATAAGAATCAAGTTAAATTACATATATGATATTTGATTAGCTTACGTTCGTGTTTTATTATCATTATTATTTGAATAATTAAAAATTATCAAATTATCAAATTTAACTTAGATTAAAGCTTTGCTTCTTGTAAAAAACCTACTCGATTCGAGCGAGAATTAATTTAATTATAAATAATTTAAATATATTTTTTATAATTAAGATCCTTCTAAAATACCTAAAAAAAGAGCCCGAAGCCACCTCGTGTTAAGTTTTTCTGGGCTTCCCAGAAGGCCAGATCCGTCATTGCAAAGTTTAAGTCGAAGAATATACGTTGCGGCGCGTGAACTCAAACTCTATTCTTCCGTAGTTATCTCCAAAAATCAAGGGCATTTCCGGAAAAAAAGTTGTCAATAAGGCAACAGAGGGTCGGGCCATAAAGCAATAAAGTAGAGTAAAGGGGAAGATTTGGAAAAGGGCAAATAAATGGACCGAATAATCAAATATCAATCAATCAATAAATAATAAACAAAAATAAAAAATAAAAAATAAACCTGGACGCGAAAGGACATTGAAATTTGGTTTAATATCGCCGCTGGGATACGAATGACACAATCTCTCTCTTTCTCCTTCGGCCCTCTCTCTCTCTCTCTTATCGGCTCACGCTCTAACTTTTCTTTTTCTATCGTCTTCCCCCACAGATTTTCCCTTATTTTCCTTCACCCAAGCAACGCCGAGAAAAAATCAGAGAAAAGGTTTTCTTGGAAACCAGGGGCGGTCAATAAGGCCTTGGTTTTTGTTCTCCGATCTGTGCCTCAAACCTCAGGCTGCAATTTGTCCAGCTTTTTATTTATTTCTTCCTGTTTTCGTTGTTTCTTCCCTCGAGAAACCCTAGATTCAAACCCTAGGAATCGTCTTGTCCAGCTCGTTCAAGCCGAGGCACGTGTGGATTCATTTGCGAACAGTGTTTGGCTGCACTGCGGCGGCTTCGGTGCAGGCTGGCGTCCGTTGTTGTGCGGCGGCGGGTTGTTTGTCTGGTGTTTGGCTCATGCGACAGAGAGGTAAACTGAGGGCTAGGTAAGATTAGTGGTTAGGGTTTTTTTTTCCGGTTTTGATGCCGCCCGAGCCATTGCCTTGGGATCGGAAGGACTTCTTCAAGGAGAGGAAGTACGAGAGGTCGGAGTCGTCTTCCTTGGGGTCGGCGCCGCGATGGAGGGACTCCTCGTCGAGTCACTATGGATCGTCCCGCGAGTACGTTCGGTGGACAGCGAACAACGATTTCCGGAGGTTCTCTGGTGAGTTCATTTGCTCTTCTTGGTGTGTTTGGCATTCAGATTATTCGGTGTCCAAAACTTGGGAGTTTGAACAAATTATGTTGTTTTTATGATTGTTTATCGGTCAGTTTTACTTTGGGTATCTTGAACCGGAATTCTGGAATCTTCCTATCTGTGGATTGTGTTGTCCTATGGTGTTCAAGTTTTTTTCCTGGGTTATGTCGAGAGAAACGTTCTCCAGCGCAGGATTGACTTTTGTTCTATTTGTGTTAAAGTCCGTTGTGTGTTTTTGTTTCTTTATAGAACAGATCTTGATTTTAAACACTCCGTAACAAATTATCCTGGTTCATATTTTGATTAGGATAACTTCAGATCTACAACTTCTGTCCGTTTTATCACCTAAGAAAATTGTCTTTATTGAGGACTTTCTGCCTTCTTGCTTGTTTTAATTGTATATGATTTTCGTTTCTTGTTCAAATATTATTTGAAGGTCATGGTAAGCAGGGTGGTTGGCACCTGGTTGCTGAAGAATCTGGCCATGGGTATGGACCCTCGAGGTGTAGTGAGAAAGTACTTGAAAGTGAAGATTACCGACCACGTGGAGATGGGAAATATGCACGAGGCAGGGAAAACAGAGGTTCTGTTAGCCAGAGAGATTGGAAAGGTCATTCATGGGAGATGAACAATGGGTCGCCTAATTCAGCTGTGAGGCTGCATGGCAATAATGATAGGTCTGATGATGTGCTAACATTTCCCCAATCTCATGCTCCTAATCCCGAGTTAGTAAATACTTGGGATCAGCTTAATTTGAAAGACCAACAGGATAACAATAAGGTAGCTGGTATTAGTGGGTTGGGAACAGGCCAAAAGGGTGATAAAGATAGCACACTAGATTGGAAGCCTTTGAAATGGGCTCGTACTGGAAGCTTGTCCTCTCGGGGTTCTGGTTTTAGTCATTCAAGTAGCTCAAAGAGCCTTGGGGGTGCAGATTCTAATGAGGGGAAGACTGAGCTGCAGCCCAAGAATGCAACTCCAGTTCGGTCCCCATCTGGAGATGCTGCTGCCTGTGTAACCTCTGCTCCACTATGCGAGGAGACTACTTCTCGGAAGAAGCCACGCCTTAATTGGGGTGAAGGACTGGCAAAATATGAGAAGAAGAAAGTTGAAGGTCCAGATGTGAGTATGAACAAAGATGGAGTTGTTATTCCTGCTGCTAATGTTGAAACCATCTTCTCACAGAGTTCAAATTTGGCTGATAAGAGCCCTAGAGTTCTTGGATTTTCTGATTGTGCATCTCCTGCAACTCCTTCCTCCGTTGCTTGTAGCTCCTCTCCAGGTAATTGATTGCTATCTCACGTTCTTTAGTTTGTTGTATGATTGTTTCTATTAGGTTATGGTCTGTAATGTTAGCCAATCTAAATTTTATTTGCTGACCTGTTAGTATTGCCTTGTTGCAGTTGGCATCATGTATTTGTAATAAATGCACGAAGTTATGGTTTCGGTAGTAATTCTTTCTGTTTACGATTTTTCTGTTCATTTCTGTGGGGAAATCTCAAAGTTGTGATGCTTGTGCTAGTTAAATGATACTGACACATGTTCTAGTTAATGATACTCTATTATTGTAAAGTTAATATTTTATCTTTGTTCATGTTTGTACAATGCTTGATGTTTGTTGTAATTAGTCCTGTTATATTCAGAAATACAAGTCATTGAATTGCCTTGTAGCTTTTAACATACTTTTGTTGTGGGGTATCCAAAGTCTATTTGTTTGAACGGATATGAAGCTACCGCATTATTTTAGGCTCAAGTCCCACTACTGTGAACCGCGGATAAGTTTTGTGTTGTTCCATAACCTAAATGCATACACTATTGAGCCATCTTAGTTGGGACTGTTTGGCTTAGTTTTCTTGTGCTGACGGACTTTTAGGCTTGGTTTTGTGTCAGTGAAATTTAAGGTAATTACCATTTTGTGACAGGTGTAGAGGAGAAAAGTTTTGGCAAGGCAGTAAATGCTGACGCTGACGTAAGTAATTTATGTAGTTCAAACAGTATTGGGTCTCATGGTCAGCTTGATGGATTCTCATTTAATTTGGAGAAATTTGATATTAGCTCAGTTTCTAGTTTGGGCTCATCGATAACTGAGTTACTTCAGTCTGATGATCCTACTTCAGTGGATTCAAGTTTTGTGAGGTCTAGTACTATGAACAAGCTGCTTCTGTGGAAGGCTGAGATCTCGAAGGCATTGGAGATGACAGAGACTGAAATAGATTCACTAGAAACTGAGCTAAAGTCACTTAAATTTGAATGTGGTAACCGGTATCCAAATCCGGTGGAATCCAACTCTTTTCTTGGACTGGACAGTGTGACTATTTGCAATGAACAGAGGCGTGTTTCCAACGACATTCCCCATCCACCTCCTTTGCAAATGGAATCTTATGGGGTTGCAGAGAAGATTCCTTTTTGCAATGCCACTTCATCAGATGTTGATACTGCTGCTAAAGGATGTGATAGTGACAGTCCTACAACAGCTACATCAAAATTCGTGGAATCAGCCTCTCTAGTGGAGGCAGCACCTTTGGCTGATTTTAAGCAGCATATTGAGCTTTCTGGTGACTTGGAGACTGCCCAGTCTCCCAACATGCAGTTGAAACATTTTGTTCATTGTAACAATGAAGTGATAACTAACGTCCATACTGAACGGGAGGTTAACATCCATAGAGAGAATGGAAGGGATGAATCATTTTCTACCGAAAAGCATCTAGATGAAGTAAATAAATTGTGTAACCTGGTATTGGTTTCCAATAAAGAATGTGCTATTCAAGTGTCAGATGTACTTAACAAGTTTATTTCCAAGGATCAATGCAAGATTGATCTGTCAAGTGTTTCCAATGTCTCTTTGTCACACATGCATAGATTGGTCAAAGAAAAAATTGGTCTGAGGAAGCGATTTTTACGCTTCAAGGAGAGAGTTGTGACACTTAAATTTAAAGCATTTCACCATCTATGGAAAGAAGATTTGCGATTGCTCTCTGTAACAAAATACCGTGCAAAGTCACAGAAGAAATCTGAGTTAAGCTTGCGGGTAATGCATAGTGGATATCAGAAACACCGGTCTTCTGTACGCTCTCGATTCCCTTCTCCTGGTACGGAATCTTGTTGTGTTTAATTTTCTTTGTTTCCATGATTTGTACTTTTCATCAGGTATAGTAGTTTGGTATTGCTATGTTACATGAATTTGGATAGTACCGCATTTGTTAATTAGCTTTAAGGCTTCCTGTATGATCTATGTCTGTGATTTGGTTCAGTGAATCTTGATTAAATATTAAAATTCTATCCTGAGTGTTTTATTTATACATCCATGCACAATAAACGTACCTTTGAACTTTGTTTTTTTTCATTTACCACTTTTAATTGTCTATTGTTGCTTTTGTATAATGCTTAGGTTCTACTGCTATAGTAATCTACAGCTGGTTTATTGCTTGATTTAGCAACTAGCAGGAGGCAATGCCAATGTCTATAGTTTTCTTTTATGTTTTGTTGTATCCTTTAACATGAGAAGAGATCATATTTAGAGGTGGTGCTGAGCCTATATGTTTGGTGGAGAATGTCACTAGTTTAAGCAGAATGAAACATAGATATAAGATAACTAGTCACTGTTTTTTGGATCAGTCACATGGGGGAGAGTTTGTACATAAAGAAAAAAGATTTCAGTTGTTGGTCTTCATGAATCATATGTCCTGACTTGGTTTGTTTTTCCCCTTTTCAACCTTGTTTGCTTCTGATTCCACCTTTTGTAGTTGGAAGAAAAGAGTAGGATGATGAATGGAAGGTGTGATGAGAAAAATGATAATGTAGGCAATGGTTTTTAGAGTTTTATTGCTCAGTGGCATCATTCGTATTAAAAGAGATTCTTAGTAGCTGTTTGGGTGCTTGTTTATTGACGTTTTGATCATTTATTAAAGAATTCCTCATAATTATTGTCTCCATATTACATTCATTTTTCTTGTAGCATTTAGATTTTTTTTTTGTTTTGGACGCTGGAAATTTGTTTTTCCTTGTTATAGTATTACAACGTTTTTCTTTCACTTTCTTTGCAGCTGGAAATGTGAACCTGGTCCCTAAATCTGATATAGTTAACTTTGCAAGCAAGCTGCTGTCAGATTGCCAAGTTAAGCTTTATAGAAGCAATTTAAAGATGCCATCTTTGATTTTGGACGAGAATGAGAGAGTGGCGTCACGCTTTAGCTCTAGTAATGGTTTGGTTGAAGATCCTTGTGCCGTTGAGAAGGAAAGAGAGATGATCAACCCCTGGACTTCTGCAGAGATTGAAATTTTCATAGATAAGCTTTCGCTTTTTGGGAAGGACTTCAGAAAGATCGCCTCTTTTCTTAATCACAAGACAACTGCAGACTGTGTTGAATTTTACTACAAGAATCACAAATCTGATTGTTTTGAGAGAGCTAAGAAGAGTAAGCAAGTGAAGTCATCTACCAATTATCTGGTTGCATCTGGTAAGAAGTGGAATCGTGAGATGAATTCTGCATCACTGCACATTTTAGGTGATGCTTCAGCCATGGCTGCTGATGCGGACAATGCTATGCGAAGGCGGCAAAGGTGCTCTAATAGAATCTTTTTGGGAGGCTTTGGTGATTTGAGAACATCTCAACGCAGCGACAACATTTTAGAAAGATCGAACAATGTTAATAACCTTCACAATGAAAGTGAAGCTGTTGCTGCTGATGTTTTAGCAGGTATCTGTGGTTCAGTATCTTCTGAGGCAATGAGTTCTTGTATCACTACCTCTGTTGATCCTGGTGAGAACATTCGAGACTTGAAGTCCCAAAAATTATACTCTGTTGTGAAACAACTTTCAGCATCTGATGTTACTGAAAATGCGGATGAAGAGACATGTTCAGATGAGAGTTGTGGTGAAATGGACCCTACAGATTGGACAGATCATGAAAAGTCCCTCTTTATACAAGCTGTTTCCACCTATGGTAAGGATTTTACCATGATCTCACGATTCATCAGAACAAGAACTAGGGATCAGTGCAAGGTGTTCTTTAGCAAGGCTCGCAAGTGCCTTGGGCTGGACTTGATGCAGCCAAGGCCTCAAGACTTCGATATGCTAATGAGTGATGATGCTCATGGAGGTGGAGGAGACAAGGAAGATGCTTGTGGTCTGGAGAAGAGTTCAATTATCTGCAATGATAACCTTGGTTCTAGGGTCGTGCCTTCTGAGGATGGTAAGCAGGATGAATTTGATGCAGCAAGTAGGAAGCATGTGCTTAGTGATCTGAATGGGCCTGAGGACAATGTTTCAAAGAGAGCCTTAGGTGAGAAAGTCTCTGAGGCGCCCCAAATGGAATTATCGACAGAGCTAACTTGTGATAAACCACAACAATCGGAGCCTGTTCCTCCCCTGAAGATTTTGGCCAATTCAGTTGAAATAGAAGCTGATAGAGCTCAAATGGCTGAAGGAGGCGATCCCGATGAAGAAACAATGCTTGCTGAAAATGCAGTTGATACTGGCCTGCCCAACTCAAGCGCTGTAGTTGAGAATCAGGCTCCAGCTGAGGTATCCACCAGTGGAACTGGAAATCTACAGGAGCAGGAATTTCCATCACTTGAAAATGATTCAAGTCAGATTGGGCCATTGCAAGATTCAAAAAGAAATAAATGTACATCTCTGCTACCTGTGGATAGTTCAACCTTGAATCTTGGAGTGGAAAGCATACATCAGGTGTCTGCTGAGTTGGATACATTGGAAAAGCCCCTTGTTATGAGATTACCTGTGGAGAATAATCCTGCTACCACAAATTCTGGACTGCAAGATTCTTCTTCTGGCCAGGCTGAGAGAAAGCAAGACCAGAAGCAGTTGCCATCAACTCCTGAAACTAAAAGCAGTGATAAGTTAGGTCAGACATTTAAAGATGAGCATATCCCACATTTTTCTAGTCATCTTTCATTGAAGAATGATCAATTAAGCCAGATTTTCATGGGATGTCCATTGCAAATCCCAACAAAAAATGAGACAAATGGGAATATTTCATGTAGATCTGTTCCTGAAATGCAGACCCAGTTGAATGCTAGGAGGAACAGCAGCGATCAGTTTACAGCTAGGGATTGCTTTCTTCAAAAGTGCAATGGTTCGAAACCTCAGTGCTTTACTCCTGCACCTCTGAATTTGTCACCACACACTGAAAAAGCAGGTGATCAAGCACGGAGTTTTTCAGATGGTGAAAAGCATCACAGGAATGGTGAGGTGGTATTGTTTGGTAAAGTCCTCAGTAATCCTTCACCTCTGCAGGATCAGAACTCTGGTAGCAATGAGAATGAGGGGAGAGGAGCCCCTAGTTCAAAGTTAAATAACAAGGTATCCGTTTTCAAATTTTCTGGCCATGATAGCACACAAGCCAGTGATACAACCTTTTTGAAGCAAGATCAGGAAAACAGTTATAGTTGTGGGCTTGATAATGGTCCCATGAGGAGTTACGGTTTTTGGGACGGGAGTAGAATACAGACGGGGTTTCCATCTATACCTGATTCTGCCATTTTATTAGCCAAGTATCCTGATGCTTTTGACAATTTTCATGTTTCCTCGTCGAAAGTGGACCAGCAGCCATTTCACAGCGATCACATGTCCCTTTTTTCTGCAAGAGAGGTAGGCGGGAGCAATGGAGTTGTAGATTATCAGATGTATCAAAGGCATGATGGTCCTAAAGTTCAGCCATTCACAATGGATGTAAAACACCGACAGGACATATATTCAGAGATGCAAAAATTGAATGGGTTTGAAGCAATCTCAAACTTACAGCAGCCAGGAAGGAGTGTGGCAGGGATGAATGTAGTGGGAAGAGGAGGGATTCTTGTTGGGGGCCCATGCACAAGCGTTACGGATCCGGTTGCAGCCATTAAGATGCACTTTGCGAAAGCCGATCAGTATGGAGGTCACAATAGTGGGACTATGGGCAGAGAGGAGGAATCTTGGAGAGGTAAGGGGGACATAGGTAGGTAGTAGGAGGGGTAAGAGGGCCGTTGTGACACGGCCCTCGGCGGCAAATTCCATTGCCGCATCTGTATTATAGTTGTCTTTTGTATTGTTCAATGCAGTGATAGGGAAAGGTGGACAGTTCTTTATTAAGTTGGGTCTTTTTTGGTGAAAATATTCTAGGTGGTATGTAATATGTGGAGGAGCAGCTTTGTATTTGTTGTATTGATGCAATACAGAAATAATCCCAAAAAAGATTTGGAATGGCATCGCCATCTTTTCACCAGTTCCTCTCTATGTTCATCAGATCTGTTCTTCAATATAGATATAGATGCGAAAAAGAGAGAAGACACATGAGAAAAGAAGACTCACCGGCCTGGCATTTTCTCTGAAACTCAAAACTCGAATCCATATATGTAAAGTCTCTCAGCATAATGTAATCATCTGATGGATTACATAAAAGCAACCCTCCTGTACATGTATCTCAGCACAGTCCTGCATACCCGTTTCTAACCAAAACGAAACTTGAAGAGTGAACATTAGTTCTGTGGATGGTGAAAACAACTCCATTGTGAGCAGAGAATGAACTAAGGAATCAGAAAACATGGGCTACGCTTATAATGCACTCAACAACACTACTTGTTCCTTTTAAAAGACACTGTAACTTCTTCAGAATGAACAATTTAACAACTTGAGGCATTATAAGATCTACAACTTCAGTTATGTAAGTCCCAGCATGCATTCAATGAAAGTAGGAAGATGATAAAGTGATACTATAAATAACGACTGAAGTTAATTTAGAATGTATATTAGTTAAAACAGATTATAATCATTATGTTTATATGATTTGAACTTCAATGTTTTGCCAAAAATTAATTGTTATTTATTGTATCATTTTTCATCGTAACATTAATAAAATGATGCCTATTGCAATATGAATGAAGTGTAAAGTAGTAGTATAAATACTAGTATTTATGTATTTATACTTTTTGTAGAACATCAATGAATCTGAAATACTCAATTTGTGATATTATACAAGTTAAATTTATGAGTAATTACTAAATATTGATAAAAAAATCTAATTTTAGATTGACATTATAAATTTACGCTTAGAAACATTTTTGATGTTTTAAGATGAGATTCAGACTTAACCTGAAAGTGCCACTTCTGAGGTGATGAACAGAAACTGGATGGGATTCTGTACTTTGCTGCTTCAGATTAGTTGGCCACTTGTCCACCATTGAAGCAGGGACAGAACAGCTTGTTGCTGGGAAGTCTCTCCAGGCAAAACTTGGAGGCCATAAGGCTTTGTTCAAAGCAATCTGAACTCCTAATGCACCAATGAACAATAATAAGCAATCCTATTATTCAATAGACAGAAAACTAATAACCAAGTCCAAGGTTCCATTGGTTGCTCCAAGAAGATGAGATAAAAAAAACTCAAGGGTGCTTAGAGAGTTCCTGTAGAAATTTACCATGTCATCGTCTTCCAATGAAACATCAACGGTGGCTCTCTCCGGGGAAGCCTATGACAGGCCATTTCAGCACCAGTCCTAATCCAATAACAAACTAAGAAGATGGTTTTTGCATCTTCAATACAAATTAGAAAGTAAAAAAGCAATCTTTTTTTTTCTTTTTGTTCAATCAATTCCACGAGAAATATCTAAGGATTATATTGGGGTTTTGAAGATTGAAAAAAATTAAAGCTATGCACACCGCATGTTCGAATTCAAGAAATAACGGAACTTTCAAGAAGAAAAGCGAAAAAGGAAGAGGAAAATTGAAGCTTGAACGGATTTGTTCTACCCCCTGAAGAGGATCCGAGTTCCTGTACTTGATAAACTACAAATCTATCGAAAGCAATCACAAGTCTATTGAAACAGGTACAGGATCGATAAAAAGCAAGTTCCTTTCTGGGTAAAAATCGTGGAAGTTTCTCTGGAAAGGAGCAAGATTTAATGGCGACGAGGTCACACGTTTTATACGGAAGGTCCCGTTTTTAAGTTGCAGGAGAGAATTGAGCTTGCAGTTTGGAGATTTCAAGTTTGTTATTGAAAGAGGTCTGTTTGGATTAGGAATCCTAGTGCCAATCGAATTCTTAATCTTAAAGGTTAATAATTAATTATTTTTTAATTACACAATCTTTTAAATGTTCTGTAAATAGTAAAATATAATCAGATATGGGTTTCAGCTGATCAATTTTTAAGATTATCAACGGTTACTTTGATCTCAGTAACTGCGTAACTCTGAGAGTTTCACACGTATGAGCAATGGTGTTTATCCAATTATGGAGTTTCAGAATTTAACGCAAAGTTAGAAGCTTGGACAATTACATGATTTCTGACATAAGAACACATGCACCACTCATCCTTGTCTCTTTTATTTCGATCCGCCAATGCGCAAAATCAGGTTTTTACTGGTGATAAAGCATCAGCAGTACTGACATAATGAATTACAAGATATAGAACTCGATAGATAAGACATTCAAGACTTTGAATCAGCAAAATACATCTTTTGCTGACAATGAAGCAGCGGCCGACAGGGAAGCTGGCAGGGAAGCCGGATACTCTACTGAATTGCTGCAATGTCGTCCGTCGGTAGCAGCAATATGAAATTGGTTTGAGATAGGTTTAGATGACTCTTTGAGAGTCAATCTTTCTTCTGCAGTTACTGCTTTCAGACGATACCGCTCTGCTCTTGATCCGATAACCTGTCCCAGTACAGATGCTGCGATCGTAAATGCCATAGCTGACTTGGGCATCAGTATAGATTTCCTTAGCATAGCTATGAATGGAACTGCTGCATGAACAGCTGCAAACCATGATGGTGAGAATTTTTCAGTGTGTTCCCTCCATATTCCTAAAGGAACATTTGCAGCCATTCCCAGCATTCCGATCACAAAAACTTTTGCCGGCAAGGGTTGCGGCCGTAGATTCTTTGCAAAAGCAGTTCGTGCTAAGGCTGCTCGGGCTGCAACCACTGCAGGTGGGCATTTAAATTTCATGCCTAGTGGGGGTTGGAAAGCTTTGGCAACAAGTGGTAAGACATTACTGACTGCTCGATACGATTTTGCAATAGGACAGTTGCCACTTTGCAGCCATTCGTTGCCCATTGCTTCATGATTAGATTGCCCTCCCTAAATAAAAACATGAAAAAAAATGCTAAATCAATGAAGAAGTTACTCAAGACTGTAATCTTGAACTTTGACCTGAAGTTCTTCAAGAGAACCGATTAAACAGTAAAACTAGATCATTTACCTTTGAAGAAGACGACTTCTTGGATGAACTGTGACTTTTCTTCTGATTACCCCACTTCTTAGAGAATGAATCAAAGCTGAATGGACCTCCAGGTCCAAAAGATGAAAGACTAATGGTGGCTGCCTTTGCAGCTAAAGGATTCAACCCCACTAGGTTTGGTTTTCGCTCCACCTTCTCAGAGTCTGAGAATGATCTTTCAGAAAGTGGGACTACTCCCTCTCGTCCATGGAATAGCCTGAATGCAACTTCGAAATTCGGGCCATCTTCAAAGATTGGACCTTTTCCTTTTTGTGCCTGGCAAAAGAAGTTGGCAAAAACACAACCTAAGTTTCAAATCTGTACCAGAATTTAATGTGAGACATAAGATTAAAGAAAAGGAAAACAAGTCAAAACTTGTGTTTCTCCAACCTAAAGAAGCTTCACATCCCAAGAGAGAAAGTGATTATTGAAACACATAAGGGAAAAAATAACTTACAGGCATTTGGTAAGGAATGGATGAGGAGAAGGAAAAATTAGTTGGTTCATTAATGTTTCTCAAGAATGGACATCTAAGCATGTCCACTTGAGAAGGTACAGACTCCTCATTTGATCTGCTGAAGAGAAAATCCATCTTAGTAGGGCAGCAAACTTTACCTGCACATCAATACCGAAGTGCAATCAGAGAGTAATCCAAACTTTTTCGGGTGCGTACTGGATAAATCTTCGAAAAACTCAAAGATCTAACTTGGAGTTATCAAACTAACCACACAATACAATCATGAGTGTTTAAAAGGAAGAAACCAGGTGGTCAACGTTCAATCTTGAACAAAACTAAGGGAAAGAACACATGGATCATTATGATATTGGTCTTTTCGATTTAGTGCGGACAGTATAATTATCCAAAACATTCGTCAAGTTCTCTAACGGCTCAAACTTTCACTCGATAACCACACGATCAAGAAATCCACGCACATAAACCCAGATTCAACAATTGACTATGCAAAATCTCAATGCTATAAAAACTTCGAATCAACGAAATTGTAAACATCTAAATGAGCAAAAATCCAATCTTTCACATGAAAGGTCATTTAGCAGTAACGTGTGAGCCGATATTGAAACTCAAAAACCAAAACCCACATCAGAATTATCGATCCAAAGCCGAAATAACGACCATAGTTACATCAAAACCAACGTACCGAAACCGTACCTTCTCGTTCGAGCGAAAAATGGAGAGGTGAAGAGTCCAAACTAGAGAAACGTGAAAATGGAGAGGAGGGAAAGAATCAAAATGAGTTGGTGAGAACCAAGGCTTGATGATGACAGAAAAAATAACAAAAAAGAAAGACAAGAGTGGCCGGCGTCTTCGTGCTGACCACACGCCTTTGTGAAGTTGTCAAAGTTTGAACAACGTGGGAACAACCAGGCTTCTTCTTTTGTTTGTTAGCTCAACAAAATAGCAATAATGGAGTCGTTAAAAGTACAATTATATTGTTTGGTAGTTTTTTTGGGTTGGTCAACCAATATATTTGTTTATGTTATAAAAGATAGAAATAATAAGGTGTACCACTAATTTTAGATGCACCATTTAATAGTTAGTGTACATATGAATTGGTTTGGTTTTACCTAACACAAGAATGAAGTAGGTGGTTA
>JAOSBK010008096.1:0-13277 GCA_027568895.1 Erythroxylum shatona
ATAAGTTTGTATGATTCCCTTCAATTTATTTAGCCAAAAAGTTCCTTTTGTCATATCTTACCTAAGCCATGTTACAATCCTTATAAAGTCCCTTTGATTTATACCTTAGGTTCAATTTTTTTAGTGGTGGAGATAATATTCTTGAGCAAGCTTATACAAAATAACTTGTTATATTTTGATTTCAGAGCTTCATGAACCTTAAACACTTTGAGTGTATAGAGTGAAATCCTTGAGAGGGTGTGAAGTTTTGTTCATTTGATTTTGATGGAATTGATGATATGTTATGTTTTAACAATTTGTCCTATGAGTGCTTATTCTCTCGATTGTTATTTTCTCTTAACCCTTCAATGTGAATTAGCTTTTGGATATTTCTAGATAACATGAAAGAAGATGAGAGGTTGTTGTGAAGATGATTAATATATTGAATTGATGTATGCTTGAGGACAAGTATGAGTCCGGTGTGGGGGAATTTGATAAGATCTTATCTTGCTATATTATTTGATATTATCTCCATTGTTTTACATTTATTTTGGTGCTTAAATATGAAAAATAATGTTTGTTTTGTTTTAGGAGATGAAAAGTGAGGATTACATCAAATTAGGACTCTAATGGTGATAATTACAAAATTTTGGATGAAGTGGAAGGAATACTGCAGTGGATAAAATTAGTTATTTGAAGAGTTAGAGTTTGACTGGAAGACTTCACCTTATCCTTATCATATAGGAATTTGAATTCGTTTTAGATAAATATCTTTACAAGTTAGAGTTAGATTAGGATTAGATTAGAACTATAAAATGGACATTCCTCATAACAGAAAGAGGTTCTCTCTTCTTATCTTTTAGCAATTCTTTATCTTTCTTCTATTTTTGTTATTGGAGTAAAAGCCATGTGTGGCTAAACTCAGTTATTCTGATTTAAAGGGATTCAATATTTTGATTATAACTTTGTTAGGTTTTGTGTTCTAAATCTTTTATTCATGTTTTAATTCAAGTATTTCTTGTTTTGAGTTCTCATATTTCATGAATGATTAATATTCGATTAATACAATAATTTAATTTAATATTGATTATTCTATCACTATTTAGGAATTTAGTGATCTGTAATTGTCATGAAAGATTGGTATAAGTAGCAAATAGGTTATTTATAAATTTGCATATTTAACATATGATAAACAAGAAAACTAAGTTGAAAAATTGGAGCTATCTCTATTATTTAATTTAGGGTTTAATCTTTTTCATAGAGCTTATTGCTATCATTTATTTGATATGGAATGTTATCACACCCAGTCAATGGATAACAAGTTTTGCTTTGGATGTTAGGCTTGAACCAATTAATTTAGGAAAATTTGATACTTATTATGGCTATCCTAATATGTTTTGGACTAACTGCATGAACCATAAAAATATTCTTTTTAGACCAATGATTAATGTTACAACTAGATGAGATATTTTCATTGAATTGGAGTTTGGAAATCTTAACTTTCTTATTTCTAAATTCAGTTGGTTTAATTTTTGTATTAATTTTAATTAATAAAAATTTATTAAAAAATCCCATTTACTTTCATTAATTGAAATTAAGAAGCTAGTGTTTCGTTCTCTATGGATTTGACCTAATTCCATGTCTACTACAAAAAGTTTGGAGAATCAAAATTATTTTAGAGGGTTTAATAACCTGACCAGTTACATATCAAGAGATTCAAAGTCTTTGAGATAGTGGATCCCAACATCTGTATCCTTTATTCTCTATTCCATACCTAATAACACAATATAAATGTGCTCTTGGTTCTAACTTGGTTTGCTCATAAGATTGTAAAAGAACAAAACATCCGCATCCAAAAACTTTAAGAGACTAATAGTTAGGAGCAATATTGAATAAGCTCTCATAGGGAGAGATTTTACGTATGATAGGAGAAGGAACACGATTGATAGTATAGATAGTAGTAAGAGTTACCTCATCCTAAAAGGTTTTAATATAGGAGCATGATAAAAGAACGGCTCGAACAGTGTCAAGAATATGTCTATGTTTGAGTTTTACCTTAACATTTTGTTAAGAGTTGTTCAGGACAGATCTATGAATGATGGTCCCTTATTAAGCAAGAAAGTTTGTGAAGTTTGTATCTTTATGTCATTATCACTACAAAATATTTTAGTATTGTAAGAAAACTAAGTTTGAATCATATTATCAAAGTAAGATTAAATAGAGAATAGTTCAGATCTATGTCGCATTAGATAGATCCATGCATAGCAAGAAAAATGATCAATAAAGATAGTATACTATCTCAGATTACCCATATTATCCTAAGGTTCAAGGCTTAGAGTAAATTAGATTAAAAGGTGTTAAAGAAATGGAGTTATTAAAGAAAAGAGCAAGGTATGACTTTTAAATAATTAACAATGGATACATCAAAATGTTCAATCTTAATAGAGCTTAGAGTACCACTAGAGATTAAAGATCCTAATCTATAAGTAGAAGGATGGCCTAATCAAGAATGCCAAGTATGAGAAGTCACAACACTAACAACAAACATGGAGGGAAGATTTAAGGAAGTAAGCTTAAGCAATCATCTAACCTTTTGCTTTTCTATAGGGTCTGTAGATGTTGTACAATATAATCATCACTTGAAAAGGATAAGTTAACACCAAGTTCACATAATTGTCTAATAGAAATAAGATTTAATGAGAGGTTGGGAATAAGAAAGGTTTTAGGTAAGATTAATTTTGCTCTATGAACAATACATATATGTTGGACATACATAGTAGAGTTATTAACGTATAAATAATGTTATTGTTAATGATATTCAAGAATGGAGGAATCAAACATTATATGATTGCAATAAGAAGAATCAAGATACTAAGAGGTTAAAGTCCCTAAGATAAGACAGGGGATGATACAGTACAAGACTTTAGTTAGAGCTGTTAAAGATGGGCACGAAGATCCTTTAAAGATAATTTTACAGAGGTGTTATCTGTTGCACTCTCAGTGATAGTAGCACTAGTAGGAGTAGGCTGAGAGGACATGGAGGAGTTACCTTATCCAGAGTTCTATTTGAGTCTTTTCCTATATTATGAGAAGTAATGCCCAAATTTTTTATCGTATCTGTAAGATCCTCCATAAAACTTCTAACCCGAGTTATGAGAAGTTTGAGGAGAGGTATGAGTTATAAGAATAGCATCAGTGGATGGAAAAAAAAAAATCATGTGGAGTGTACTGAGGTAGTTTTCCTTGAAGATGAGCTTTTTAATTATGGTGTTAAGATTAGGTAGAGATTGTCAATGAAAGTGAGAGATGCAAATGGGTTCAAACTCATCTTTGAGAGTCACCAACAAATGCCATATATGTTGACGATATGAAGATTTACATAGATATCAATAGTATTAAGATTAGGCTAAATAGTATTGCCAAATGCTAATAAATCCCAAAGTTCTTACAATTTAGACACATAACTATATATGTATGTTCCGATTGTAGTTGAATTTGATGAAGTTTTCTATGTATCTAAAATCTATTGACAACATTAGATACAGAGTATTGATTTTTTAAAAAAAAATTGATGCGTCCTTGGTTATGTGAAAGCATCAAAAATCAAGTTTGATTACTTTAACACATGTATTCCAAAACCATGTTAAGATTTGATGATTCATTCCATCTTAGGCTACTAGTCATTTTGTGAATGTATCAATGTCTTTATCTTTCTTGTTAGTGGTTTTGGTACTTTTTCAGCAACAATATGCCAAAGGAACCTCTATTTAAGAAAACTCCATACATCCTCAGTCTAAAGATCATAATTGGATCCATCAAAGATTATATTAATAGGATTAAGAATCTATTGGGAAAGTATAAAGACATCCACAATGAATAAAGACAATAAATTAAAAGAAAAATCTATTTATAGAGATGGAATTAATTTTTTTGACCTTTAAATTGAATTAAAAATGTCAAAAACTTTAGGAATCGGTCTAGTTTACAAAGGAACTAAGAGAAAAATAGTTTCATCGAGTGGTCAAATTGTTGGTTTATTATTTTTATAGTAAACTGAACCAGTGGATCTGAACTGAACCAGGAGAGGAGTTGATGCAGACACGTAGATAAACAAGACAGTGCCATGTGTATAAAAGAGAAAGAGCCATATGGAAAAATCAAACAAAGACATGTGGATAAATAAAAAAATATGTAACCAAATATACTGCTATGGCACTAATTGTGACAACGATGTGGCTTTGACTAGGATGATGATATGACACAACTAGGATGATGATGTGGTATTGACTAGTATGATGATATAGCATCGACTATGACATTTGATGACGTGGAATATGTTATGGCGGCTGACATTTGTGATTACATGGTGTCACAGGGCTTCTTCCTTTTGAGACTAAATGGCATCATTTTGTTTAGAAGCTAAATGATGTTGTTTAAATCTTCTCCTTCCTCCTAGCAGTACAGCTAGGATTTTTTGGGTACAACTACTTTTAACGATGCATAAGGGTTATTCGACAACAAATGATGGTTTTTATTTGCATTGCTATAATCTACTCAAACAAAGGAAATTTTGGTATATGATAAATTATTTTTGGTGCAGATTGAAAACCTAAAATGCATGGACAAAAGATTGCAAGGGAAAAGTTGAAGAAAAAACCTTAGATTTTTTACTCCTTTTTACAAAGGAGCCTCTGATACCATGTGGAAACTAAAAGTAGAGGAAGAATGATAAAGAGGCTTATATATTTATGTATATATAATTCAATGTACAAGAAGGTATTTATATATAATTAGTCTAACTAAGGAGCTCTTCATTTGTATATATTTTTTAATGTTTAATGTTTTGATTTTTAAAATTTTTTTAATAAAACATGTTTGTTTGATTTTCTTGTAACATTTTGTTTTTAAAAATAGAGAATAGAAATAGATTTATGTAAACATAAATTGCATGTTTTTGTATTTTTCACAACTTGTTTTAAAAACCAAAACATCTTTTCCTTTTTTCTTCCCCTACTATTCTCCCCTTACCCTATTTCGTTCATTCTTTCTTTTGCCCTCTTCCCTATTTTGATATTTCTTTCTCATATTGTTCCATAAGCTTGAGGTGAATCTTTCTTCATCTCTCTACCAACCAGGTACTTTTCTTTCTCTTTTTCTCTGTTACTAACACCTTCTTTGATTGTGGATAAAGATGATGTGGATTCAATTGTTTTCCATCTTATCTATGAATTTTGAAAATTCTGACAATGGGTTTTTGGTTTTTTGTTCTACCGTGCTTTTTTTTAACTCCAAACAAGAAAGTTAGGAACCAACTCATTGTTTTAGAACTACTACCTACCATAATGGTTAATTATAATGTTTTGTATTTCTTAACAATGAAATAAACTTAGATCTTCTAATTTTAACTATGAGGTTTATGATAGTAATGTAGTGCCAATGTTTTCTTTTTAGTTTATAATCATTTTTTGTTCTTTGTATGATGAATAATCTGTTGCCATAACTACCATACCTTATTGCATTAATTAGAAATAATGTAAATGGTAAATGATGTTGCAATCCCCATTTGATCCAAAAGGACATATTGAACATTAAGCTTTGATCTTTATATAGTTTGTGATTGTTTAAAAGGTGTGGATGTTATCTTCAAAATGATGTCCCATTAGTTTTCTATTTAAACTCATGCCAAATTTTTGTATTATAATTGTAATGTCAAATCACTAATATAATTTAATGAAATTATATTTTCATTATCTGTAATTACATCTTCATTTCTATAATCACCATAATAATTCCTAACTTATGATCAACAACTTAAACCTTATTTTTATGTTTGAAAAAGCACATAAAGGCAAAGAGAAAAAATAAAGGATGTTCACAACAAACTTTCGTTTTTTTTTAATTTGGTCTTAAAAGTTCTTAATTTTACTATATAAGTAAAACTTAGTTTTCTAATTAATGATGCATCAAACACCTTATATTAATGTGATAATGTTTACTATAGATTGTCATTATCTTATGATTATTTCTAAACCACCTTTAGTATTTATTCTTTGTGAAAATTATTGTAATTGATGTTCTATTTAAAGAGCTAAGAAAATTCCTAGGTCAAAAATTGGTATTCACTAACATGAAATTTCTTATCTATTATAATATTTTGTTTTCACATTTTTATGTTGTCACTTATGCTTAATTACATTTAATGATGAAATATTTGAACAATATGAAAATTTTTAATGATTGTATGGAAATAAATGAAAAGGATGGGGTATGGAATGATATTATAAAGATGCATTTTATTTCATAATTTTTTCGTAATAAATTATATTTTTTGATTAATATTTCGTTGAAGACAATTGTTTGTATAATGACCTTCTTCTTTACAAAGCCAACATCTGTATGTGTTATTATTTTAAGGATAATACTTCCTTGAAGAAGTGTAGAACGGAAATCGAACAACTACTACCTTTTCCACATCTAATTGGAAGAATATTAAGGTAGGTCTTCAAACAAAATTCAAGAATCAATATACTAACGTTCAATTAAAGAATAAGTATATTGCATTAAAGGCTAGATTGAAGAATTTCAAGAACTTACTTAAAGAAATAGGAACTGGTTACAACTCCTTCACTAGTAAAGTTAATGCTACAATGAGTGTTGGGAAAGTATAGTTAAGGTAAAATATATCTTTGTTTATTAATATATCATATTATATAGTATTTGTTCTTATGTTTCCTTTTTATCATTGTAGGTATGTAAAATGGCTCACAAGTTCAAGAAAAAAGGATACAAGGAGTTTTCATACTTGTGTCATATTTTTGGAGATAATACTGCAAATAATTTGCATGCACAGTCATTAACTAAATCTCCATAAAATAGTACAAAACAAGAACATAGAATTGGTGTTGATAAAGATTGCTTATATAATAAAAAAGGAGATCAAGCTATAAGTTCTCTTTCTAAGTAAAAAATCTCCTAAGAATAAGAACACAAAGAAGACTGTAACAATTTAGAAGAGATCTTAATTGTAATTAGTGAACAATAAAAAAGAAAGAATGATTTACTTAAGAAAAGACTGATCACAACATCATTCACTATATAGAATGGATCTAAAGCTTCATCAATTAATCAAAGGACTAATATAATGATGGAATGTTTAAATTCCTTAGATGAATTAGGTGTTGAGGATATGTAATATAAAAAGTCATAAAGACTTTACATGATTCTACACTTTATAAGGAAATTTTTATGAAGATGGCAAATGGAAGGAAGCTAGATTAGATTATGTCACTTTAATTATTTTTCAAGTTATTGCATATTGAATTCTTATTAATTTGACAATTTTAGATTAAGAACTATTCCATGGTTTGAACATTTTAATTGTATGTTTTATATGCATATTTGATATAGACCTTTTGATCAAATGTCTTTAATGATTATTTAATGTTGTTATTGTGGATATATGACTTCCTTATCAAATTTCGAATAAGATTTTGATGATGAGCTGAAGAAGGTAGTAATGCATATCCCATCAAATGTTAAACTTGATGCTACTGAACTCTACCTGATAAGTATAATCTCAACTCTCAAGCTAGTTATTTTCACTTCTTTGTCTCTATGGACCCTTCTTACCATTTAAGCCCTAATCTTTTGTAGTCATCACGTTTGGATAATTCTCTCTTCAACTCCTATTGAGGATTAATTCCATTTTTCACTTGTTCTTATAACTGATGCCAAGTTAAGATTATAGAGAAATGGATTATGTTGGAAGATTATAGTTGTCCCTTCAAGGATAGCTGATAAAATTAGAATGATATATAGCTGTAAGTTTGATAGGCACAACTTTAGAAATAGTGAGCAGACGTTTGCAGCATACCAGGTATAAGCAGAATTTTACAACTTATCAAGTTAGTTATCGAATGATTTTTTTAATAAATTTTTCCCTAAACTTGTATCAAGTAATATGTACTTTTTTATTATTAATTTTTTGGTATATTTTGTTTTCAAGTATATCCTTTGATTATATTTTTTTATTTATTTATGCATTTATTATAATTTTATTTCATAATAATTTAGCATGCCAGTTTTACTTATTTAATTTTTAACCTGCATCACTCTTTTATTGTCACATCTGCATGTGGGTCTACTGAAGTAAGGCTGTATACTATCAGACCTCCTTGGACTCCACTTTATTGCAGGACTTCAGACTGGGTGTAATGATGAAAAGTAACGATGTAGAAATTCTTCTCTATCATATCGTGATTGGATATTAAAACTTTTGAATGGGAATCCTATGAGGATTTTTAAGAACTTAAGAATGAACAAGATAACCTTCTTGAACTTATATGATGAGTTGAAAAGTTTAGGAGGCTTAAGCCAATAAATCATTTTGGAGGAACAAGTAACAATTTTCTTAATTACTATAAGGCATGGTGAGACAACTAGAGTTAATGTAGAACACTTTCAACATTTGATGTGGACAATTTCGATATACTTTTGCAAAGCCTTATATGTAATTAATCATCTTACAATAAGGAGTCATTATTCAACCATCCTTTATGAATATACCTCTTGAGTTTCAACATAATTCAAAATTATTTCCATATTTTCAAGTATATTCATATATTTAATCTTTATTTTCATTAAGTCCTTATGATTAATAATTATTTTAATATTGTAGTTTTATTTTTTTAGGATTATATAAGAGCAATAGATGGTACAAATATTCATATACATGTTTTAACCATTGCTCATTTGACATGTATTTCACATATGTAATAGCTGAATGTGAAGGTACTACAAATGACTCTTGAGTTCTTTTAGAAATAGTAACAAATCTAGCGAACCAATTTCTTATGCCTTTATAAAGTATTACATTATTTGAAATAAAAATAGTAATTACGATTAATTTTTAATAACTTTTTGTTAATATTATGTTCTTTATAAATTAAGTAAGTTCTGTTTAGTTGATTCAGGCAACACCAATATGCTTGGAATTATTTCATCATACTAAGGTGAGAGATATCATTTGTGAGACTCTAGAGAAAGAGGAAGACCTCAAAGTTTACGTAAATTGTTTAACTATAGGAATTCTTCATTAAGAAATATTATTGAAAGATGTTTTAGCATTTTAAAAGCAAGATTCCGTGTACCTTCAAACATGCCGAGTTATATGAAAAAAAAATACATCCTTATGGCTTATTATGTTATATATAATTATATTAAAATGCATGGACAAAGCAATGGACTATTTGATAATTGTGTTGGAAATGAAGAACAAATTAGGGAAGTAAAAATGAAGATAAGTTCTCAAGTGGAATATAATATCACGCCAATACAACTTTGAAAGATGTTTTGAAAGTAAGATGAAATTGTTGACAAATATGGAATGATTATATTCAGGGAAAGTAAAAGTGAAGATGCAAGTTTTCAAGTGGAACATAATATCACTCCAACATAACTTTGAATTACGTCTTGAAAGCAAGATGAATTTGTTACACAAATGTGGAATGGTTAATATTAGTTCTAATTGATTTATTTTTATTTTTGTAAATGATAATACTATTATATTTTATAGTTTATAGAATTTTATTATATACAATTGAAGTAAAAAAATTTTATTATATAAATATTCATACATTTTATTTCTAACCATAATGAGAATAAGTTAATTTAAGAATATAATTTGATATATTAAAAATAATTAAAATTTATCTAATAGTCTAATTAAAAAATAGAAATAGGATAAACCAAACATTTTTTTTTAGTTTTTTTATTACAAATCTCAATCAAATAGTTTTTTTGGTTTTTTATTACAAATCTCAATTAAACATTTTTTATTTTTAATAAAAACAAAAAACTAAACTAAAAACCATTAAAAAAACAAACGTAGAATTAAACCAACCTTAAATATCTCTAATTTTATACTATACAATCATATCAATTAGTTAGAATTAAGGATAATATTATAAAGCTAGAATCAAGGATAAGATAAGAGTAAAACTTATAATGATAAGATTATTGTTAACAATTTGTATCTTCTCTCCGAGTAAGACTCCGCACAAGAGCTGAAAAATAAATGTAAAAGTGTTGAAGCTTTTTGGGAAAAAAAACCTTTGCCTTTTTTAATTAATGAAAAGAAAAATCAATGAAACGACTAAATTGTTATTTTAGCTTTAAAATTTTCTCTTTTGACACATGGCACACTATTATAGCTCCACGTAGTAAAAACTCTATTCAAGCCTTCTCACTCGTCATCTTTTTATTGTTACAAAATGACTTGGTTTTTAACAAAATTACATCACTTTATTTATAAAGGCTGAGTCTAAGGTAAGGCTGAACATGGGCAGTCAAAGTTTGAGCCTAGTTTGAGGTTCGACCTTTTTGAAATTTTGAGTCAAAGGCATTGTCCAAGAGTTGATCAACTTAAGCCTAGCTTATTAATTTTGGACCGGGCTGGGCCGAGTCAAATTGAGTAAGCCTAATTGCCATTCCTATAGGCTATAACCACTTTTCTTAAGTTGTCGTCACTATAATGGTATTTTCCTGCTGTGTCCTTGCTTTGGAGAGATGTCCTTAGCTGAAATATAAGATAAATATGGGCATTATAGTCATAGAATAATTCCTCTATAAAAACGTGACATCTATTTGTACAAAAATCTTTTCCTGTATCCAGACCAATAAATGTCCTTCGAACAATAGCTTCAAAGAAGCAATTAGATAATCTATTAAGTATAGATTCCATTTTAAGTGAAAAACTAGGATTTGTTGCAAGAATGGCTTATTAAGCATGACAATGCTTTCTAGTTTAAGTAATGAAAACTTTCTTTTTTTTTAACAATAAGAAAGTGTCTTGGATATAGAATTATGCACCTCTAAATGCTATTATTAGCTACTCAAAGCATGAGTTGGATGGGATGTGTAGACGCAATAACAAATTCAATATGACATCCCTGCCTTATTTGTCAGATTAGACAATGGAGGCCAAAAATCTTTGCTTTTTCTGTTGATGGGGTTAAATGGGAGAGGGTAAAGAGTAATGACAAAATTAAAATCTTTTATTGTTATCCGATTTTGGTATACGTCATTGTTATCCTTGTTATGATCATCAAGTTACATTAAGTCTAAAAACAAACGGAACACCAATAACCAGCAGGCAATTCTCTCGTAGACACAATCGTGAAGCTCTTTGCCACCTTTATGTCTAGACTAGGATGTACTTTAGGTCACTTTAATGAGGCCTAACTCTAGCTTCTGGACAACTATTTCTAAATTCTCTATCATCGTCATCATTATTACACCTAGTCTGAAACTCTGCAATAAAGTGAGATTTAGAGAGGTCTGATAATATGCAGCCTTACCTTTACATAGTGGAGAAGTTGTTTTCAGTAAACCCATATGCAGATGTGACAATAAAAAAGTATTGTAGATTAAATAATAAATAAGTTACGCTGGTATGCTAAATAATTATGTAAATAAAATTAAAATAAATAAAATAAAATATAACCAAAGGATATACTTGATCGTGTCAAGTCTGCTAATACCGGAAAAGCTGCAAAGTTCGACTCTTCTTGTCGCTATTTAAGCTAGGAGTCTTTGCTCAGAGATCCTGAGGGTATGACAATCCTATGATTTTAGACGGCCTCGCAGGATTTTTCCCCATACACCTGTCCTGAAAAGTTAAGTTGTAAGCCTGAAAGTCTTGTCTTCAAGACGTACAACTAGCAAATGCAGAAAAGACATTGGGTTGGACTTCCTATGCGGTAACTATGTGGTACAAGCGTTAAAATAAACATCTCTTAATAACTTACTCAACTGTTTTGGAGAACTTTAAGGGGTATCCTTTACGCTTATCCAATCATGCCAGACTTTTCTATTTCTAGTCACTGTCTCAGTAAGGGTCAACTCTGACATATCTTTCTTGATCACTTCCATCCAATTCTTGTAAGGCCTCCATGTTCTCCTCTTGTAGTCACTAAGGGTTATTTTCTCACAGTGTCGCACTGGAGCATCAAAGGACCTCCTGCGCATATGTCTAAACCACCTAAGCCTGGTCTCTCTGAACTTGTCGGCAATGCTAGCCACCTATAATCTATCTCTCACCACATGATTCTGGACCTTATCTTTTTTAGCAATGTCACACATCCACCGAAGCATACGCATTTATGCTACCAACAATTATCTTGTATGTCTACATTTGGTAGGCCAACAATCTGGCCCATGTAATATGGTTGGCTAAATCGCCATTTTATAAAACTTCCCTTTGAGTTTTAAAGGAATCTTTTTATCACATAAAACACCTGATGCACTTCGCTATTTGTCCTACCCAGATCTAATATGATGTACTATATTGGCATCGATATTACCATATCTTTGAATGATGAACCCGAGGTATTTAAAACTCGATTTCTGTGGTATGACGTCAGTACCAATTGCTACCACCTCCTTATGTACCATCTTACTTCCTGAAAAATTGCATTCTAAATACTCCATCTTAGTCCTGGTCATTCTAAAACCTTTCGATTCTAAAGTTTCTATCCAAAATTCTAACTTGAAATTGATCCCCTCCTGGTCTCATCCATTAGGACAATATCGTAAGCAAATAACATACACCAAGGTACCTCTCCTTGAATATGTTTGGTAAGTTCATCTAATACTAATGTGAACAAAAAAGGGCTTAAGGCAGAGCTTTGGTGTAGTCCAACACTAATAGAAAATGCTTCCGTGTCGCTTCTTGTCGTCCTTACGCTAGTCAATGCTCCTTTGTGCATACCCCTAATTAATTTGATATAAGTCATAAGAATTCCCTTTGCCTCTAAACACCTCCATAGGAGTTCTCTAGGAACCTTGTCATATGCTTTCTCCAAATCAAAAAAAACTATATGCAAATCCCATTTTCGTTCCCTATAGCATTCCATTAGTCTACGGAGTAGATGTATTGCTTCTGTCGTGGGCCTATCAGGCATAAATCCAAATTGGTTGGCTGATATAGAGCAGCTCTCCATATTCTCTTTTCAATTACCTTCTCCCATAACTCCACGGTGTGACTTAGTAATTTGATGCCTCTATAGTTGTAAGATTGTTGGATGTCCCCTTTGGCCTTGTATAAGGAGATCATTCTACTCAATCTCCATTCATTCGACATTTTAGCTGACTCGAGGATCACATTAAATGTAGCGCCCCCTTACTGTAGGGTATCCACCGGGAAACCCGAAGGTCATTCCAATAAGGGCACGCTACGATCGATCACTATATTCACTTCATATGGCATCATATCAATATGCACTTATACGGAATCATAA
>JAOSBK010008114.1:0-13277 GCA_027568895.1 Erythroxylum shatona
TTCCTGAGATGCTTGATCTACGATCCCACAGTCTTAATCGGCTACTCGATATAGCGTAAGTTACTAGCAACCTCAATCTCCTGAGCCGATATCACATGTGTTGGATCCAATCGATATCTTCGGAGCATACTCACATGAAACACATTATGCAACTGAGACATCTCATTCGGTAAAGCCAGCTTATAGGTCAAAGGTCCTATCTTCTCAATGATCTCATAAGGACCAATGTACCTGGGGCTCAATTTGCCCTTTTTACCGAATCTCAAAACTTTCCTGCAAGGTGACACTCTCAGGAATACTCTATCTCCCATGCTGTACTCCATATCTCGTCGATGCTGATCCACATAACTCTTCTCTCTATCCTGAGTCGCTTTAATTCGACTTCGAATCAGTTTTACCTTATACACTATATCCCATATCAATTTTAGGCCTTCAACCAATCTCAAGCCCTCTTTATCCCAATACAATGGAGACCGTCATTTTCTACCATACAGTGCCTCATACGGTACCATTTCGATACTACTATGATAATAGTTATTATAAGCAAACTTTATCAATGCTATATATTGATCCCAAGCTCCTTTAAACTCCAGTACACAAGCTTTAAGCATATCCTCAACAGTCTTGATTGTCCTCTCACTCTGTCAGTCTGTCTGAGTATGAAATGCTATACTGAAGTTCAACTTAGTACCTATAATAGACTGCAAACTCCTCCAAAACCTCGAAGTAAATCTGGGATCGCTGTTTGATACTATGGACACTGGAACCCCGTATAGTCTCACCACCTCATTCACTTATTTCCAGGCCAACTGATTGAGTGAGTTATTCTCTCTCACTGGTAAGAAGTGGGCCGACTTAGTCAACCGGTCCACTATGACCCATATAGCATTATGTTGCCTCGGAGTCTTAGGCAAACTTATGATGAAGTCCATAGTAATCCATTCCCATTTCCACTCTGGAATGGGTAACGAACATAGCTTCCCTACCGGAGCTTGGTGCTCAGCTTTGACCTGCTGGCATGTCATACATGTAGCTATATATCTTGCCACTTGTTTCTTCATTCCTGACCACCAGAAATGCTGCTTTAGTGTGTTATACATCTTGGTAGTACTAGGATGCATAGCATAGGCCTCCATATGGGCTTCCTCAAGAATCTCCTTCCTCAGATCATCCATATTAGGCATGCACAGTCTTTGTCTCAACCACAATGTCTCATCCCTCAACTCAAACTCGAAATTCATTTTCATTTTCACTTTCTCTATAAGCTTAACCATATCAGGATCTTTGCTTTATACTTTTCTGATCCTATCATGTAGCATCGATCTCAACTTCAGTGTAGCAATCAAGGCCCTATCCTGCTCCAGATTTAACTCCACATTCAGAGCTCTCAAGTAAATCAAATTGGGTAACCTCGATAATTGAATCTGAGCTGCACTGATATTAGACTTCCTCTCAAAGCATCTGCCACCACATTAGCTTTCTCTAGGTGGTACTCAATAGTGCAGTCATAATTTTTCAGTAGCTCAATCCATCTCCTTTGTCTCAAGTTTAAGTCCTTCTGACTCAGTAGATATCTCAAACTGTTATAATCTGTGTATATCTAGAAAGTCTCTCCATACAAATAATATCTCCAAATCTTTAGAGCAAAGACAACTGCAGCTAGCTCTAAATCATGTATCAGATAGTTGATCTCGTAAGACCTTAATTGTCTCAATACATAGGCAATAACCTTGCCATGCTGAATCAACACACATCCCAGTCCATGATGCGAAGCATCACTATATACCACATATCCTCCAGTCCCTGATGGAATAGTAAACATCGGTGTAGTAGTTAACCGATGTTTCAGCTCCTCAAAGCTCTTTTGACACTCCTCATTCTATTTGAACACTACATTTTTCCTCAGAAGTTTTGTTAGAGGGGCTTAGATAAGAGAAAACTACTCAACAAATCTTCGGTAATACCTAGCCAATCCTAGGAAGCTTCAGATTTTAGACACATTTCTTAGAGCTTCCCAATTTATTACTACCTCTATCTTCTTTGGATATACCTATATACCATCTCTAGTCACTATATGCCCTAGTAACACAACCTGATCCAACCAAAATTCACACTTACTAAATTAGGAATACAACCGCATCTCTCTCATGATTTGTAAAATAACTCTCAGATGCTCAACATGCTCCTTTCTACTCTTCGAATGCACCAAGATATCATCAATGAATAAATCACAAATCGATCTAGGCAAGGCTCAAACACCTTATTCATCAAGGCCATAAAAGCTGCTAGGGTATTAGTCAGCCCAAACGGCATCACTAGAAACTCAAAATGCCCATACCTGCTCTTGAATGTACTCTTAGGTACATCAGCCTCAGCTTCTTCAACTGATAGTAACCTGACCTCAAGTCCAGTTTAGTAAATACCTGAGCTCCATGTAACTGATGAAGCAAATCATCAATTCTAAGCAACAGGTACTTGTTCTTCACTGTTATCTGATTCAGTTGCCTATAATCGATGCACAACCTCAAAATCCCATCCTTCTTCTTCACAAATAGTACTGAAGCTCCCCAAGGTGAAACACTGGGTCTAATAAAACCTTGTCCAACAACTCCTAAAGCTAAGCCTTCAACTCCTTCAGTTTCATGGGTGCCATCCTATATGGAGGAATAGATATAGGAGCAACACTTGGTACTAGATCAATTGTGAACTTCATCTCCCGATCTGGTGGTAAACCAGGTAGCTCATTGGGAATCACATCCAGGAATTCCCTAACCATAGGAATGTCCTGTACACTCTGCTCAGCTCTAGTATTAATGATGTGGGCTAGATAAACCTCACATCCTCACTGCATCAATCTCAATGCACTCATGAAAGATATCATCTTGACTGGCACTGCTTGACTAATTCGTTTGAATACTGCCCTCGATTGACCAAGAGATTCTAGTACTAACTCCTTAGTGTAGCAGTTCATGATAGCCCTATGAGCAATGAGCCAATCCATGCCCAGAACAACATGTATCTCTCTCAACTGTAGTATAATCAGGTCTGCATCTAACTCTGCCTGATCAATCCTAATCACGCACCCCTTGCAGACCCCTCTCCTATGACAGTAGTACTACCTAGAGGTGTACTCACCTCTAGCCTATACTGTAGCAACTCCCTAACACAATGTAGTTTACATGTCAAATGTGGTGCGATAAAGGAGTGTGTGGATCTTGGATCTAGCAGTGCAAATGCATCAAAATCATAAATAAGAAGCGCACTTATCACTACATCTGGTGAGTCCTGAGCCTCCTGCCTGGTCATAGCATAGACCCCAACCTAGGACTGTGGTCGCTTGCCCCGCCCCTCAGTCCTCATGGAAGAACTCCCAGCTCTCCCTCTGCCTCTACCTCGCCCTCTCTGTCCAAATCCACCACCTTTGCTCTGCTAGACTGTAGTATTACTCCCAAATCACCCACTAACAGTAGACTGAGATCCTAAAGTAGCAGGGCAATCTTTGATCTAGTGGTCCATGGAGCTGCATTTGAGGCAAGCTCCAGTCAATCTCCAACACTCACCACCATGCCTTCTCTCATAGTGCTCACATACTGGAAACTGACTCTGTGTTGTACCCCTTCTACTACCAGTTTGTGAAAATCTACCCCTCTGTCTAGATCTTGACTGCTTGGATCCACCTGGTGGTCTAAATGCTCTGTTCTGGTACTTACTAAAGCCCTTGTCAGAATTGTCCTGAGTCTCACTAGGCCTCTTCCCTCTGGACCCTTGCCTAGTCTCAGCTTATCTCTCTCAGCAGCCGCTCAATTCTAATCAAAATAGCTCTCAACTCAGTGAAAGTGCCCACATCTGAAAGCGCTAACCTTATTCTGATCTCTATATTGAGTCCATTCTCAAACCTCCTACACTTGTCTTCTTTTATAGGGATTAGAGTAGTAGCATAACCCATCAACTCATTAAATCGGACCTCATATTCAGCCACTGACATCCTACCTTGCTTCAATTCCAAGAACTCTTGCATCTTCATATCCAAATAGATCTTGGGCATGTAATTTTCTCTGAAGACCCTCAGAAAGTCTTCCCACTTCAATTGGCAAGGCCTGATGGTACTACTTGGGATAGTCTTCCACCACTAGTAAGCTAGGCCCTGTAGTAAAGGCACTGCATAATTGAACCTCTCATCAGGCTCGCTATCCATCTAATCAGATACCCTTTCTATCCTCTCTAACCATCCCTCGGCCTCAGCAACGTCTGTGTTGCCATAAAAGTCCACAGCTCCCTGCTTTCGCAACCTATCATACCTCCTCTCCCTTCTCTAGGAGGCATCTCCTCAGATCAAGGTACCGAGTACTCCCTATTGGGTCCTACCAATCCTTGGTCAGCTGGTTAATCAATCTGATAACCTAGAGTGGATGACCTATAACAAACAATAACTTCAATCATTATCCACATTTCTCATGATATTTCATGCTTAACATTCTATATGTCCCAGTAAATGCCAAACCATGCTTTGATACCATCTAATGTAGCGCCCCTTTACCACAAGATACACATCGGGATGCCCAAAGGTCATTTCGGTACATAACCTATGATAAAGGCGAGCTACGTTCAATTACTACATTCACTTCACATGGCATCATATCAATATTCACTTATAAAGCATCAATAGAAAAATCGCAGTATTTTAAAACCAATTTTTTCCTTATTTCATTTCATAAAACCCGAATGTCTACATTGTGTCTTTCAACATTTTCTATTATACATCATCAAAATCTAATACAAAAGTACTACTATACACAATCTAACTAATATGTCCAAAAATTCCAGCTGACCGATCTTTGAGCTATGACTTCTCTTGCCAATCACAATCTATATGGCTGATAGAGCCTTTCAGTAGCTAGAGTCGCCTTTCGGTCCTAAAAAGACAACGTTGTAATTTTGGTGAGTTTTGCGAACTCAATGAGGTAACTATCATCGATGGTTCACTCAATTCATGAAGCACATCATTTCACATAACATACAATCACATATATAGGCAAATTTGGAATTTCATTTCAGCAAACATACTTAACAATATGCATATGAAATGCTCATAAGACACTTTCTAATTATTACGTTGTTGTGACTGAGTGCCTGAATTGTCCCATATCTATTTTGGATATCGGCCTTATTAATAACTGTCCCTTATCTGCTTGGAGTATACAGGGCTCATTTTACATAGTGAGCCTTAGCTCTTAATCACTTTTGAGCTTGAGACTCATTTTCACTGGTTGAGCTTTAAACTCTAATCGGTGGCTACTTTAGTCACAACTGTCATTATCTGATTATGCATTAATGTATGGAATGCATGTACCACAATCTCTCACATTATAAAGCACTTAGGTCTTCACGTTCACATTTAAGTAGCACTTCAATATCTCAATCCACATTCACATTCATCGGACCTTCTGTTCGAAATGTATAATTAAACATATTTAATTATCATTAAAAACATAAATTAAACAAACAAGTAATTAAGTGAGATTGTCTAGGTTACTCACAAGTTGCTCCCAAAGCTAATACCTGGAAGATTGGGCAACGTCTAGAGGTTGATTTTCCAGTTGCTCCTCTATAACAAATAATATACACAACATCATAATTTATACAATCATAAGTATTCAATAATGCACATGTATGAAATGAATTATGTATAATGCATGTTCATGATAATCCTGGTTATTTATCCATCAATTTAATCACAAAGTCATTCTCATATCAAAACTCATCTAAGTACAATTTATACTTAGGTTTATGCTTCACTAAAATCATTAAAATCTCTATTCCATTCTCATTGACTCACTTCAGATTTTTCCAAGTCACACTTTTAGGTCTATTGTTCACATTCAATTAGAAAGTGAAACTGATATAATTTGGTCATACTATCTTCTAGAAAAGTGTTCTTCTATGTCTTATCTTTCCATTGATACCAAAATCACTCAATTAGGTTGAGTAATTTGGAAGATATGCCTCAAACACTATTGGGTTATCCATATTCAAAAATAGTGTACTATACACAACTTCCATCCAGAAATTCAACATTTTAGAGAATGAATCAAAATTCTAATTCTTGAGACAATTTTTAGGCCTATATCTATAATTTACTCCAAATCAAAAATCATCTCATTTGGAATAATATAGATCCAAATATAATTAAAATACTGAAGGGTATTCAGTAAGAAAATCCTATTTCACAGTTCCAATAGATTCCACACTTTGATTTGATTAATCTTTCCCAATTCAATTCAGAATGCTATGAAATTTTATTTAAGGATACAAAAATGTGTTATAAATCTATTGGTTTAAGAATCAGATCATTTGGAGGTCTAGAGAAGAAGTTATGGTCAAAAGAATCAAGACTGTTTAGTAAAAGACAAAATCCCAAATGCACGATCGTGTTTAAACACGACGGCAGAAATTTCTTTGCACCTCCGAAGTCACCGTCCTGCTTTTGCACGACGGTGCTTTTCGGCTAACCCTCAATATCACCATTTTGCTTTTGCATGATGGTGCTTTTGGTCTAAAATCTTAAAAGTCACCGTCGTGCAAAACCACTTCTTCATCTTCTTCACTGACATCTCAACTTCTAAACCCCATAACTTTTGATCCCGAACTCCAAAATTTGCAAACTTTATATCAATGGAAAACTAAATGAAAGATCCACAATTTCATGGAGACAATTTTGTCAAAATATGCCTAGATCAACACAGAAATTTCATGGAAGTTCAGATCAAAAATTTAACTCTCTCCTACTATTCATTCCTAGAATTTTCAGACTTCCAAATTTCAAAATCCAACATTTCAAATTTTTATTTCTAGTTTTTCTACTCCATTTCAATCAAGCCATTCACCATAAATTCATACTACTCCAAAATATACAAGTTTAATCAAAAACCATCAAAAGACAAAATTTTATATTCATCTTATTCGTACTCTGTTACTTTTTTGCATTTTCACTTTCATTCTCAATCACTATTCTTCCTCTCAACTTCCATTTATATACTCATTCCCATCTCAAACCTTCATTTTACAATTGCTCTTCAGCTAAAAAACCATTTCCTTGATCATCTCTAAGTTTTCATCAACTAACGTATAAACATCTATAAATTCATACATTCACAATAAAGAAACAGAGCATATCACCTTTGCATAACTAATTCTCTACATTAATCCTATACATCATTTCATTGCTATTTCATCTCCAAGAACCATTTTCACAACACCTGATCACTAACAATCCATCAAAAACTAAATAACACCATATCCACAATTTTCATCCCCTTAACACAGTGTTCAAGAATATTAATATACATAAATGCTATGATCATGCACTGACAATAAATTCATCAACTTTATTTCAAAAATCCATAACTCTAATAATTTTATTCACTACTTACTTGTTGAATACTACAAAAGCTTCAACTATCTTCAAGCCCTAACTCCATACAAAATTACGTAAACTACTGTGAACACTAACTAACTTCTGGTTTTTCTTAAGGTAGAAGAAATACTTGGCAGTAGAGGAAGTGGTAAGGGATATGGAAAAGCAAGGTTAACTTTCAGAAGGAGTTTGATGGAAAACTCTGTGTATGGGGAGAAATTAGGAGAAGATGATAACAAGGAAGAACTTAGGAAAAAGAGCAAACCCCTTTTTAACTTTCGGATAACTCAAACTTACTTTAGATGAAAGTACAAATTAACTTAACACTTGTCACTTTCCTATGGTCTAAGCTCTAACTTAGTTTCTTTTAAAACTAACTCTCTTAACTCTCATCTTACAATCCAACCATCTCTAACTCTTCTTTTAATTTCTTTTCCCTATTTTCCATAATACTTTATAAATTCCAAAATAAATCCTAAATTTACCAAAAATTCACACACATATATATATATATATATATATATATATATATATATATATAATTCCACTAATCAATAAAATTTCCAACATAAATAAATTCCAAATTCACAAATTTCTCAAAAATCACAACTCAGTCCAATTATACCTGGAATTATTTATGAATGCATGTACAATTATTTTCACATACCAAACTTTTACTATTCACGTGTATTTGTATGCCATATTATGCATGAGCATGAAAATTGCATTTCTAAGTTTTCATTGATAACTTATATTTACTATTCTAGCTCCCATAGGTGATGGGATGTTACATATATCACTTTATAAAAATAATACCACGCTTATGTACATAAAATGAGTTCTAGGAACTTACACATGTTAAAGGCTTTATCTAGTTGAAATTTAAAAGGGCATTCCTAATCTCTATATTGGATACAGGTCCAGTGAGGGAGGGAGAAACGAATTTGGAAAGGATAGTAAGGGAACTTAAAAAACCAATTTTAGAGCCTAGGATAGACTTAAAGTAATTGTAGGCTAGAAGCTTTAAACCCTTAAGATTGCAGTAATCAATTTATGAACTTCATTATTAGGTTTGACCCTAATCTAAAATATATATATCAACCTATCTTAGGTTTTCATATAACTCCTTTCAATTGTGATAGATCTCAATCATCAATACTCAGTTAAAATCTTGCTGAGGTGTAGAGTCTGGGGTTTCAATTATGATAGATATATTCATACAAAAATCATAAATGAAGTAATACATTAGCAATATTGATTCAAGAATAATTAAGAGCACATAATTGAATCTTAATAAAACTAAGGAATGAATTAAAATAAAATAAAATCAAGGTCTATCCCAGGGTTCATCTAATCTAAGTACCAAAAAAAGTTAAGTTCGCATTCATAACATCAAGACTAAAGGAAAAATAGAAAACTAAAGAATCGTGATAATATCCTTTTTAATCTTCATGAAATCCACTTTAGATTGATGGAAATCCAGTCTTAAGTTTCCTTGTTTTTTGTTTCTTATATCATCATAGGCTATCAATTTGTGCTTTACAAGCCTCCCTTAAACCTTGTATGAACCAATATGGACTTTTTCTCTTTGTTTTTCCCTTTTATAACTTAACAATTAGGGTTTTTAGAATGAAAACAGATACCCAGATAGTCATGGGCATGACTATATCCCTCAATCTTGCTTAAATTCTTTAAAAATCATGAAGAAACATATCCTCAGGAAGCTACACAGTTATGGATATAGTTGTGTCCACCTCTACACAGTCATGTCCCTCAAGGAAGGCTTTAATCCTTCAATTTTCTACCTCAATTTTGTTTGATTTTAGCTCCTTTCGACCTATGAAGGCAATCAAGACCTAAAAGTGTAATATGAATGAATTAAGAACCAAAACAATTTCTTAAATAAATAAATAAAATTAGTTAAACATGGGATTATAAATTTATTATGTTAATCACATGCTTGTTTGGTTAACCATGTTCACATTATATAATGACCAATTAAAAAAATATGATCAATATATGGACATGTACATAATAATAACTTATATCTATTATTAGACACACTTCAATATATAGTTATGTGGACAATTGTGTTTGCATTATAAAATCTATAAATGGTCAACTAAAAGAATATGATTTAACATCTGTGTATACAAACACTAGTATGAGTCATACATATTATAAGAGACACTTTAATACACACCTATATGGTTAACTATGTTCACATTATACAATGACCGATTTAAAGAATGCAATTGAACACATAAGCATGTACATAACATTATAAGTCATATGTATTGTTAGACACACTTCAGTACACGCCTGTATGAGCAGTTGTGTTCCCATTATAGAATGACCAATTAAAAGAATATACTCAAACATACGAGCATGTACATAACAATGTAATTCATACATATTGTTAGAAACACTTTAGTACACGCTTGTGTGGTCAGTTATGTTCTCATTATATAATCCACGAATGGCCAATTGAAAGAATATGAACTAATACGCAAGAATCTAAATATCAGTGTAAGATATAGGTATTGCAAGGCATACTTTAGGCTATGTTTGGTTGAATGTAATGTTTTTAATGGAATGGAATGGAACGTAAATGGATGTAATATTAGAAAATTATTTGGAAGGGATAGAAGGGTTCATAATGTAATATAGTGAAATTTTGTTTAGATGAAGGGTTTATAATGTAATATAGTGTATCATTTTACATTCCATCCTAAACCCTTCAAATTGTAGGTTTTCTATTTTTACTGTTTAGGATGGAATAAGATGTAATATAAAACCCTCCTTTTCCATCTCATTCCATTTTATTCCTTTATAAAACCTCCTCCTAAACAATGTAATAATATTACATTCCATTAGAAAACCCCAACCAAACATAGCCTTAGTATGCACTTGTGTGGTCAACCATATTCACTTACACGTGTGGTCAACCATATTCACATTATACAATGACCAATTCAAAGAATATAATCAATCATATAGGCATGACATAATAGTGTAATTTATACGTATTGTTAGACACATTTTAGTACACATCTATATGGTCAAACTTGTTCCATATACAATTTATAAATAGCCAACTAAAAGAATAAGCCTCAACATAAGGGCATCTATTAGTACCAATGATGTGTTCCAATATTATAGGTTTTAGCACTAAACTTGACTTTAACGTGGATATAATCAAATGTCCCACCTCTATTTTGAGTACAAGACATTTTGATGCCACAAAATAGTTAGTGTTTAAGAAATAGTGTTTATGATATTATAACATAACATCTAATCATCTCAACTCTCCTACATAACCCAAAAGGTTACCAACCTTAAAAGATTAGTAACGAAACTATTAAATCTACAACTTATGTCGTTATAAACCTTCATTTTTCTTGTTCTTATTGTGATTAATGATGGCCACTTCAACCTTTTGTCTCTTTATTGAGATGCTTACCTTAGTTAACTTATACCCTTTGTTCTTTTTAATTATCTTAGTAATGGACATTTTAGTCAATGTTATATTAACATTAAGGACCTGCAATCATATAATGATAATTTATGCAGGAAACAAAACTAGGAGGCATAATTTTGGTTTATCAGACAATGTATACATATAACAGATTATGTGATCATTTCTATAAATACTAAACCCTTACTTAGGTTTCGAGACAATGAATATATATCTTGCCAAATTTTTTTGGGATCAATAAAGTTGATAGATCATAAGAGATGGCAAGTAAAAACGTTAAAAAACATTTGGTGCCTATGTATAATTTGTTTTATATGCCATTGGAATTTATGAATGCATGCTCCTTAATTTATCAAACATCCATAATCATAATAGTAAATGATTGATTTGTTCATTTCATTTGAGGTTCTTGTATGTCATTAATGACTGGTACATTCCTAACTTCTTATTAATTATAGTCAATGATTTGAGGATCCATAAATTGCTAACATAAGAGCATATAACCAACAACACACTCAAGTGGTAAACCATCTGGACTGTATGTTCACAAAGGAACTATTGTTATGTAAGTTCATGTGATTAGGCATATTTTTGGCATATACATTATTATAGTTATCAATTCATTGTTAAAACATAATTCACACCCATGATGCTTTAAACCTTATAAGATTGACTTAGGAAATTAAGATATCTTCAATCTACTGTCTAGTTTTCCTTATATGTATGGGAATTTCTAAATGCATGTACCCTAATTCAGCAAACATTCACAATCATAATAGTACATAAGTGATTTGTTTATTTCATTTGAATCAAATTATATAATTTGAAACATGCAACTCAAATGAAAAGGGTTTTAATAAGAGGTTCTTATTAGTTATTGATGCTTGGTGCACGTCCACTTGAGTATGTAGCAAGTAACACACTCGTGTGGTAAATCATCTGGACTACGTGTTCATAAAGGAATTATTGCAATGTAAGATTACGTGACTGGGTGTAGTTTGGCATGTATGTCAATATATTCATCATTGCATTGTCATAATATAATTCACACCTATTATATTTTAAATCTTATAAGACTGAATTAAAAGTTAAGATATCTTTAATACTTTTTCTAATTTGCCTTATATGACAAGGCAATTTATGAATGCATGTACCCAATATCATTAATCATTGTAGTTGATAACCTACACTTAGTTCAGATATTGAAATTTATATACCATCATCTAATTTAGGGATGCTTCAAATTAAACATGGTGTTAATTATAAAATCAAAAAGTTGAATCCACATATGTACATGGACGAAGATATACACCACTGGGCCCCTCAAAATTTTTTAAAAATAAATATTTTTATTTTTAATATATATATATATAAAGGGGTTAAAAGACATGGGCGGAGATATACTAAAGTTTATATATATATATATATAAAGGGGTTAAAATTAGGTTGTATAACTAAAGATGGGGAAAGCTTCAAGTAACTGACGCATATAGTTATTGAAATTGAGAGCAGTAAGGAGAGCGGGAAGAGGATAGAAGATACTAGGCTCTCCAATCTTGAAAGAGATTGATAATAGGAAAAACATAAAGCTTTCATGTTAGTTTCGGAACTCAAATCTAGATCATCAATGTTTTCCTGTTATTTTCCTATGTGATCGAGCTAAACTAGATTTACTCTTGCGTAATTCTTATTCATAGCTAACTGGCATGTTTGATCATTTTTCTTGACTTTTTGTTCTTCTGTTACGGGTGCTTTTTATATCGACGAATTTTATAATATTTATTCCACGACAGGATTTAGGGATGTTTCAATGAATACATGTCAGACCGTTTGATCAATAATTTAACTAAGTTGTTGCGGTATGGAATGAGTTTTTTAGGCTTATGAACAATAGGGAATGTATATATTTATATATAAAAGAAAAGGAGATCCAATTATTTTTAATATATTTGACAGCTGCTACCTCTTTTATGGAATTAGTAAATATTGGTTCTAACTAATTTTTTTTATTTTGCAGTTATGAAAAAATACTTTAAAAAATTAAGACCGACCATTCAGTCATCATCGTGTGATTTAAATCAGAATATTAATAAAGCACCTCCAGCATTGAAGGAGATTATTATTGAAGAACTTGTGATTGACTCAGAAAATTTTTCTTCCAATCCAGGATTGAGACCTAATATAATGAAGTATCCTCCTGAAAAACGAGATCAGGTGCGTAGAGCTTATTTATTAAAAGGTCCTTGTCAACTTCGAAATCATAATTTTCCTCAAACCATGGATGGAGATCGTAAGTGGAGATTTATTATATCATGGTTTGATGATTTCAAGGATTGGTTGGAATATAGTGTTGAAAAAGATGCTGCATACTGCTTATATTGTTAT
>JAOSBK010008129.1:0-13275 GCA_027568895.1 Erythroxylum shatona
CTCTCCTCTGGTGAGGAATCCCTTCCTCGTGGGATGCGCGTCCAGATGTCACGTGGGACGTCGGACACGTGTCGCACTAGGGAGGGGTTCCAACACAATGTGTTGTTCAAGCGTGAGGAGGGATGTGTGTTGTATGCTTTTATTTTGAATGTGAATTTTGGATGTTAGTTTGTTTTAGGGTGCATTATGTGATTTATGTGAATGTGTCAATGGCTAGGAGTTAACAAAATTAGTTTAAATTTTAACATAGTCTTTTAGGTTGCGAATATTTATTAGCTTGTAAAATTAGTGACCTAGGTTACTTCGGCTAAATATACAGGTTAATTAGGATACGATGATAGTCTATTCACCCTTGGAATTTGTCATATTCATTTATAATTTTATGCCAATCGAGTAAGTAGCATCACTAGTACCTTTTCATGAGAATTACTAGCTAAAGAAATGAGGTAGGTAATAATTAAAAAATTATATATAAAAAGTGTAAATCATAAGCAATTAACTATTCTGTTAGCCTTCACGTTATGAATAGAGCTAGTAACTAGTTGAGAATGTGATATAGCTGAGTAACTAGATCTACACACATCACAAATATGTGCCTTCACATCAAAAGCCTATAATGACATTCTAACCAAGGTGCTTAATAAAAACATGACCTAGTTGAGTAATAAGATCGACATTCATCAAAAATGTTTGTCTTTGCGTAAAAAGTCTTGGTTCATGTCAATCAAAATTAACAAAAATAGTATTTTGTTAAATAAGCCTACCGATTTTTGTAAAAAGCTTGAATTTTCATGAAAACTTACTTAGGGATAGTTACATTTTTTATTGACCCAATGATGATCAATGTTTGTGTGCAAGTGATAGGGTGAATAACCTTAACATTAAAGTCTAAATTAGTTGTATATTTAGTCTAAAGTACATAGACATAGATTTCGCATGTTAATAAGTTAATACAACTTGAGGGATAGTGTTTGAAGTTAAATTCATTTCATGAAGTTTCATATCATTGCCTCATTATTGCATTTATGTGTATGTTGTGTTTTGCTTGTTTTGTTTTTCTTGAGGACAAACAAATGTTTAAATGTGGGAATGTTGATAGTTGTAGATTGCATTGTGTTTTTGTAGGTAGTTTAGTTTTTATTCAGTTGTTAATTTGATTGTTTAGTGCGTGTTTAGGTTAGAATTGTATTAGTTAGTAGATATCTTTGTTCTAAGCGTTTTGAGGGTTAAAGCATTCTTTTGAGCTTTAATTTCACATATTTGAGGTGCCTTGATGAGTTTTCTAGTGTTTCAGGGCAAAAAGTGGAAAACGAAGAAGATTCAGAGAAAACTAGGGAGCTATCCTAGGGCCATGCTCGTGGCTAGCAAGCCATGATCATGATAAAAGCAAGTGCAAGGAGCCACGATCATGGCCTTCGTGCGTTTAGTTTTTATTCAGTTGTTAATTTGATTGTTTAGGGTGAACTGGATAAAAATGATTAGATAAGGTTAATGAGAGTTAAGCAATCTAATTGACGACGCAGTCAATCTAGTTGGTTATTATATAAAGACAGATCTCGTGTAAGACCGATTGTTTATTAAAGGGCTTTAGATCTAATTAGAATTGTGGGTTTTTTGTTATTTGAGAGATTGAAAATTTCATAATTCAATTAGGGTTTATGATTTAAGGTTCAATGATTATAACTCAAGTGAGAGTAATCCACCCTACAATAGTGTAGAACCGACACCACAATAACACATAAATGACTAGATTAGCATTGATCATAAGAAAAGTCCCCTCTCTCATAATTTAAAAATTTTTATTATGTGATTGCTGCTGTCAATTTGGTGTTACTTAATTTTGATTTCTTTGTTTTAATTTTACAACTTCAATTTCAATCATTCCATATCCGATTGTTTATTTTCCTATTTAATTTTTATTTTCATTTAATTTTCTTTTAGGCCTTAGATAACTTAGAATTCGAGTAGTTCACCAACTCCTCGAGGGATCAACATCTCTTATACTACACTCGGGACCTATATGCTTACGGTATTTTGAGAGTTTTAAATAGATTAAATCTTACTTAATAACCGGTCGAAGACTAACTAATATCGTAACATCAAAAAGTTGAAAGACCATTTTTGTAAAAAAAAAGTTTAATCCCCCTCCCACGACTCTCTATGTCTTATAATTTTAGTTTTTTTAGTTGTTAATTAATTGATTCATATATGTTTAGGTTTAGAATTGTGTTAGCTGGTTAGATATTTATATTTTCAGTGTTATGTGGGTTAGAGCAAGGTATTGAGCTTTAATTTTATATGTTTAAAGTGCTTTGATATGTTTGTTAGTGTTTGAGAATAGATATCAAAGAACGGAGAAGATTTGGAGGAAGCCTAGTAGAGGATCCAAGGCTATGATCGTGATAGAGACCATTTTAGCAGGCCACAACTATGGCCCCTGAGGACAAACACTGACTGACCTCTAGAACTTATTTTTTTGCCGGTTATTTTGAACTTTTGGGCCTAGGTAAAACCTAGTTTTAACCTTAACTAGTAAAAGACTACATAAGACAAGAGAAATGACCTAGAAAGAGAGCCTCCATTTTTCCACTTCGGGAAAGAACAAAAGGAAGAGAAAAGAAGGAGATAAGGGAAGAGCTCCATCTATAGCTACTGTCCAACCACTCCAACCTATCCATTTCAAGTTCTTTTCTGCTTTACTTCATCTTGATGTATTATTTGGGTTTGAGAACGTTGAACATGTTGTTAATGATGTTCAAATTTCATTTTAGGACTCAATCTTAAATCATTTTGTGACCTATTTGCTTTTGATGATTTTTTGGGTATTGTGATATTCGTGTTTGGATATATGTTGACAATAAATCAAGAGAGTAAGTTGATAATAATCAGAATAGGTTGGGTAACAAGAGTTAGCAACATAATAAGTCACGTAATTATCAAATCGTTAATCATACGAAGAGAGATCTTGTGTGAGGACCTAATTGTCTATTATATTACTTAAAAACTAATTGGAATGTGGGTTGTTTTTGTTAATCGAGAGATTGAAAAATCATAATTTTGGAATCAATTAGGGATTATTAATTAGAGTTAACTGATTAGATCTTAAGAGAGAGTAATCGAGCCTTCAAAATTTTAGGATTGATGCAAATTACATCGAAAGTGATTAGGGTAGCAAAATGACGACATATAAATACCATCTTCTCATAATTCTTTGATCTTTTCTTGTTGAGATATCTCAATTGTTAAGTGGTTGTTGCTTCATTTTTACATTTGTTAATTTCATAATTTTATTTTCATTCAACCCCGACTTGATTGTTTAATTTTCTATTTATCTTTATTTTTATTTTAATTACACTTTTAGGCCTTAGAAAATTTAGGATTTGATTAGTTCACTAATTTCTCATGGGATTGACACCTCATATACTATGCAACGACCCTTGCATTTGCAAAATATTGTGGGTTTTATAAGATTAAAACTTGCTCAACAAGTTTTTGGCACCGCTCTAGGAACTGGTTTAGGCTTTTTTTAATTCTTTTGTTTAAGGAATTATTTCCCTTTCTTGTGATTGTGGTACCCAATCATAAGAAATAAAAAAAATAGAAGAGAAGGAAGTTTAGGCGCAAAGTTGAAGACACATCAATTTGGACATCACAAGGAAACAATGAGGATCCAAAATGTTAAATGTTAAAAAGAGATAGAAAGAACGATGATGAACGAAATATATTATAAGGAGCAAAGGACATTTGCAAATTTCAATGAGGCATAATTTGGTTAGGGAAGTAACCATCCTTATTGGAACACTTACATTCAAGGATGGCAGAACCACCTAGATTTCTTTTGATCTAACAATGCAATAACTCAAATGGGAATTCAAAGCTTGCTATGATTTCAAAAGATGAGTTCAATTCATGGGATTTTAAATTGGACAAGATCATGAATAAGCTCATAAACATGGAAGAGGCCCAGAAGAGGCTGGAAGGGAAATTTAAGCAACGGAAGATCATGCCTCTTCTATTCATAAACTAGAGGTTCAAATGAGCCAACTTTATAGGGAATTTTGTAAAAGAAGTGTTGAAAACTTTCTGAACAACATGGAAGTAAACCTAAGAGAGAAATGTAAGGCTATCACACTTAAGAGTGGGAAAGAGCTAGAAGAATTAGTGGAAAGACAAGTGAAGACCTATTTTGTAGAAGATTAAGAGAAGAAGAAAAAGAATGAGGACCCTCCATACTTTCCTCCTCCACCTTATCCACTAAAAATACCATTTTCACAAAGATATCAGAAGACCGAATTGCACCATTCACAAAGCTCATAGAAAAGCTAAAGAAATGGAAACTTTATCTTTTATGGAAGTGTTAAAATGCAGGCCCAAGTATGTGAAGTTCCTTAAAGATATATTATCCGTCAAGCAGACTTGGGATGATAATCAAACGATAGTCATGAAGGAAACCTCCATCTTCTTAATTAAGAACCATATGCCCTCATAATTGACACATCTAGGGAGCTTTACAACACCCTGTGTACTTGGCAACTTTAGATTTCAAAATGTTTATGTGACTTAGGCATAAGTATAAACCTTATACCTTTATTAAATTTTAGGAAGTTGGGGCTAAGAGATGTGAAGCCAACATCTACGTATATTCAGTTGGCGAATTAGTTGATAAAGACACCGTTTAATGTGGTGGAGGATGTACTTGTAAAAGTGGACAAGTTTATCATTCATGTGGATTTTGTCATATTATATTTTCAAGATGATAGAAAATGTCTATTAATTCTTGGTATATCAATTTTGACTATCGAAAAAGTTTTAGTAGATGTCCATGAAGACAACCTCATCCTTCATATTGGAGATGAATAAGTGAAATTCAGAATGAATAGGGTATTAAAGAATCCAAAGGAGGGTAGCTCATTCATGAGAATTGATGAAGTTGAATCTTCAAAGGAGCGAGAGGAAGAAGAACAGAAGACATCAAAAATTGAGTTTGAAGTATATAAGGAAGTCTGTATTCTAGAAGCTAAAGAAGAAGAAAATGAAGAACAGAGGATACATGACATAGAGGTTGAAGAAGATATGAAAGTCTTTGTTCATGAAATGAAAGAAGAAGAGGAGACAGGAGTGATTGAGGAAGAACAAGAACAACTCCCCTTCTTACAAGAAAAACTGCTGGATTCAATAAAAGATTCAGGGAGTTTTATTATTCCCTATTGGATTGACAATTTGTTAGTAGAAAGGACATTATTGAACTTAATTAGTTTGATTAATTTTATTAATATTGTCATTTCGATTATCTTCCAACATGTAGCATATACAAGCTACAAAGCTAAAATTGGGCAATAAGGGTGGAGGCATGCCAATCATAATTGATCCTGGCTAAGTTTCGAAAGATGCAAAGTTAGGCTAATAACCATAACTTCGCATGTTTGATAGTTAGATTGAAATTGTTGTGTAGCTAGGTTGGTTTTAAATTATAAAAATAAGTTTTTAATGATGTGGAATGATTTGGATTGCTAACTCTCTTATTCTTTTCAAAGAAATTTTAAGTTAGGGCAGCAATCTTAGGCTTCAAGCACAGTTGATTTCAAACTCCAACACCATCACCACCTCAATCACCATGATGAGTCATTCTGCTCTAACCCTTATCTTTTCATTTCTATCTTAATTTTGTTCATATGTTTTCGTATTATTTTATTTTGATTCCCACCTTGTATGTTATTTGTCCTTCTCACATTGAGGACACTGTGTTGTCCAAGTGTGGGGAGGGTTGCGTCATATGCATTATATGTTTTCATTTCGAGTATGGATTTTGCATATTATTTGTTAGTTTTGTTTAGGTTTACATAATATGACTCGTCTGAATGTGCAATTGGCTAAAACTTAATGGAATCAGTTTAGTTTTGAGCATGGTCTTTTAGGTTGTTAAGATTTATTAGCTAGTGAAATTAGTGTCGTAGGTTACTTTGGTTAAATATGCATGTTAATTAGGATATGATGTTAGTTTGTTCACCCTAGGAATTGACACAATCATTTATAATTTTAGGTTAATTGAATAAGTAGCATCATTAGTATCTTTTCATAAGAATGATTAGCTAAAGAAATAAGGTAGGCAAGAAAATATATTTAAAAAATTGTGTGTTTTTGTTTAATGAATAACTATTCTACTAGCCTTTTTTAAAACAAATTAAGTTATGAATAGAGCTAGTAGCTAATTGAAAATGTGATATAGTATAAACGAGAGACATTCATCATAAATATTTGCCTTCGCATCAAAAAGCTATAATAACATTCCAACTAAGTCACTTAATAAAAACATGACTTAGTTAAGTAACTAGGGGACGTTCATCACAAATTTTTGCCTTCGCGTTAAAAGGTTAGGCTCATATTAATGAAAATTAACAAAAATAGTGCATTGTTTAATAAATCCTATCGATCTTTATGAATAGCATGACTTCTCATGAAAAACAACTTAAAGATAGCAATTTTGATTGACTAACTCATTTTCAATATGTGTGTGAAAGTGATAGGAGTGAATGAATTTGACATTAATTCTTGATTAGTATTTATATTTAGTTTAAAGTACTTAGACACATATTTCTTAAATTAAATAAGTTAAAACAATTGGAGCGATTACGTTTATAGTTAACTTTGTTTTGTGAAGTTCAATGCCATTGTACCATTATTACATATGTGTGTTGTTGTTTGGCGTGTTTATGCTTTGTTTGTTTTGTTTTTGCTTGAGGACAAGCAAAAGTTTAAGTGTGGGGATGTTGATAGTTGTAGGTTGCATGATGTTTTAGTAGGCATTTTAGTGTGTTTATAGTTGTTAATTAATTGATTTATGTATTTTTTGTTTTAGAATTGTGTAAGTTGGTTAGATATTTGTGTTTTGAGTGTTATGTGAGTTAGAGCGTCCTATTGAGCTTTAATTTTGTGTGTTTGAGGTGCTTTAATGTATTTGTTAGCATTTGAGATCAAATATCGAAGAATGGAGAAGATTTGGAGGAAGCTCAAAGGAGGGCCCAAGGCCACGATCATGGCCTGAGGAGCCACGGTAAAGGCCTACGCAAGGATAGACACGGACTGGCTTCTCGAACTTAATTTCTCGCGGGTTATTTCGGACTTTTGGACCCGAGTAAAGCCTAGTTTTTACCCCAACTAATAAAGGACTACATAAGACAAGAGAAATGACCTAGAAAGAGAGCCTCCATTTTTTCCACATTAGGAAAGAACACAAGGAAGAGAGAAGAAGGAGAGAAGGGAAGAGGAGCATCTACAACTATTATCCAGTCACTCCATCCCAGCCATTTCAAGCTCTTTTCTACTTTCTCTTGTTTATTTACTTCACCTTGATGTATGACTTGGGTTTGAGATTGTTGAACATGTTATTAATGATGTTATAATTTCATTTTGGGAATGAATCTTGAATCATTTTGTGACCTATTTGCTTTTGATGTTAATGAAATTGTTTGGGTATTGTCATATTTGTGTTTGCATATACATCGACAATAAATTGAGAGAGTGAATCGATAGTAATCCGATTAGGTTAGGTAACGAGAGTTAACAACCTAATAAGTCACGCAATTATCAAATCAATAATCAGACGAAGAAATATCTTGTGTGAGGACCCAATTGTTTATTAGATTGCTTAAGAACTAATTATGTTTTTGTTAATCGAGAGATTGCAAAATCAAAATTTCATAATCAATTAGGAATTACTAATTAGGATTAATTGATTAGATATTGAGAGAGAGTAATCAACTTTTGAAATTCTAGCATTGATACAAATTACATAAAAAGTGATTAAGGTAAAAAATTGATGATAGATTAATCCCATCTTTTCACAATTCTTAGATCTTGTCTTCTTGCAATATCTTAACTGTTAAGTGGTTATGCTCCATTTTGATTTACTTGTGTTAATTTCATAATTTTATTTTCATTCAATCCCTACTCAATTGTTTAATTATCTGTTTATCTTTATTTTCATTTTAATTACACTTTTAGGCCTTAGAAAAATTAGGATTCGATTAGTTAACTAATTCCTCGTGGGATCAACACCTTATATACCATGGTACAACTCGTGTACTTGTAGAATATAGAGGAGTTTGTTGGAAAATCCCTTAGGCTTGCAGATTCTTACGAAATAAATGATCAAAGACTAGATCTTAATTATGATATTTAGTGTTTGGTTTTAGGAATCGGTTTAGAGACATTATTATGATAACTAGCAAATAAATTAAATTTTCTGATATATTTCAGCTCTATATAATGAGCTATCTTGCTGTCAATAAATATGATGGTGTTCTACGATAAAATGTTGTATCTATTAGTAAAGGATCGGGTCACAGGGCGATTGACAGGAAAGTCTAAGTCAATTGACTTCTCTTTTTCCTTTCCCTTGTTCCGATTTCTTGAACGACCTATTTTCAATGACTCAAACTTGTCAAAGGGAGCTTGACACCTTAGAACTAGTTAGAAGAGAGAGAGCTCTAGACCTCTGAAATTTAAGATAGAAATTGGCTTAGGGTTTTTATTCCTCTTGTCCCTTTAAATAGGACTAGTCTTATTACAAGAGTAGGAAACCTATAATTTAGGTTTCTTTCAAAAATCTATTCTAGGAAACAAATCAACAATTTCCCGAAACCTATTCTAGGAAATAAATCAACAATAAAAATAGAAACCTAAGCCTTTTAATGTTGGAATCAATTACTGCGTCTATTATAGACGTGTCCCACAAAAGAGTCCATAACATTACCCTCCCCCTGAAGAAAGAGCTTGTCCTCAAGCTTAAATTCTAGATAGACTTGGCGAAATTGTTCCAAATTTTCCCAAATAGCCTCTGCAGCATCCAAACCAACCCATTGAACAAGGATTTCCCAAGTGCCACGATTGAGGCGAGCACGCAAGACAGAATCAAGAGATGGGGCAACTCGACCATCCGCAATAGGTGGTAAGGTAGGAACTGAAACAGGTGCAGCACCCTTGAAGGGCTTAAGAAGAGAAACATGGAAAACATTATGAAGCTTAGAATCAGAAGACAGCTCTAATTGATAAGCAACACTCCCAATGTGATTTAGAACTTTAAATGGCCCATAAAACTTAGGTGAGAGCTTGTGTCGGGACTGACCAGCAACAGAAAGTTGGCGATAAGGTTGTAGACAAAGCCAAACTAGTGCACCTGGAGCATATTCGACATCCTGATGCCCTTTGTCATAATACTCTTTCATGCGAAACTGGGCTTGTTGAAGACGACTCTTGACTTCTTGCAAAAATAGGTCGCGATTAACCAAGGCTTGATCAATTGCCTCCATTCGAGAAGACCCAAGCACATAAGACAACAAACGAGGAGGTTCACGACCATCAACAACCTTAAAGGGTGTTGTTTGTAGAGCTATATGAAAAGAAGTATTATAGCAATATTCAGCCCAAGGAAGCCAAGCAACCCATCGTTTAGGACAATCACCTACAAGGCATCTCAAATACATTTTAATTATGCGATTGACAACCTCAGTTTGACCATCCGACTGGGGATGATAGGAGGAAGAGATGCAAGCTTCGTGCCACACAAACGGAAGAGTTCCTTCCAAAAGTGACTAGTGAAAACCACATCCCTATCATATGTAATGGACTCCGGTAGTCCATGTAAACAGACTATATTTTCCAAAAAGATTTGAGCTACCCGAGGAGCTGTATAACGATGTGCCATAGGGATGAAATGTGCATATTTAGAAAACCGGTCCACCACCACAAACAAGACAATTTTACCCCAAACTTTTGGCAGCCCATCAATAAAGTCCATAGAAATATCAGCCCAAACTTGCGAAGGAAGTGCCAAGGGTTGAAGCAAACCAGCTGGGCTTAAATTTTCAGCCTTGTGACGTTGACACACAAGACAGGCTGCCACATAACTAGCAACACCTGACTTCATACCCTTCCAATAAAAATCACTACGTACCTGATGTAAAGTCTTTTGAATGCCCTCGTGTGCACTATCATGATACCCTGACAATATTGTTGTAATTAACTCAGAATCAGGCAGTAAATAAATCTTGCCTTTGTAAAGGATGAGACCATCATGAATGGACCAAACATTATCCATCTCCTGATTTGCAACTTTCGCATACAATTCTTGTAATGAAGCAGTATTTTTAACTTCCTCACGAACAGCATCTAGGAACATAGCATGAGGATGACTGATGGCATACAAGACCTCCTCGTCATTCACATGCCTAGACAAGGCATCGGCAGCTTTGTTCAATTTTCCAGCATGGTATTCCACACAAAAATCAAAGCCCATAAGTTTGGTAATCCAGTGCTGCTGTGGAGAAGTGGTAATTCGTTGTTCTAGCAAGAACTTCAAACTATAGTGGTCAATGCGGATGAGAAAAGCACGCCCCCAAAGATATGGATGCCAGTGTAGTACTGCTTTAGCTAACCCAATTAGTTCTCGCTCATAGGCAGCCAATTTGCAGTGGCGTTCTGGCAATTGGCAGTTGAAAAATGCAATAGGGTGGTTTTGTTGTTGAAGAACAGCCCCAATACCTCCACCAGAAGCATCACACTCCACAACAAAATTTTTCCTCAAAATTTGGTAGCTGCAATACTGGAGCAGCAGCAAGTGCTTGTTTCAGTTGAGCAAAAGAAGAAAGGGATGCCTCGTCCCAATGGGAAGAATTACATTTAAGCATGCTTGTGAGAGGTGCGGTCAATGTCCCATAATCCTTGATGAACTTGCAGTAGTATCCAGTTAAACCCAAAAATCCCCGCAAGGCAGTAATTGAATGGGGTTGAGGCTAATCAATAATTGCTTCTATCTTGTTCGTATCAACAGTCACACTTGTATCAAAAATTACATGGCCCAAATATGTTACTTTGGTTTCCCCAAAAGAGCACTTAGACTACTTCAAATAAAAGTGATGGGCACGTAGTAAGTCAAATACCACACTCAAATGATACATATACGCCTCCCATGTCTCGCTATATATTAAAATATCATCAAAGAATACCAAGACGAACTTACGTAAGTGTGTTTGGAAGACATCATTCATAAGTTCTTGGAAGGTTGAAGGCCCATTGGACAAGCCGAAAGGCATGACCAGGAATTTGAAGTGCCCATGATGGGTGCGAAATGCTGTCTTCTCAACATCCGGTGAATGCATGTGGACTTGATAGTAACCGGATCTTAAATCCAATTTTGTAAAGTACTTGGATCCATGTAACTCATCCAATAATTCTTCTACCACCGGAATAGGAAACTTATCTTTGACAGTTTTAGCATTAAGCTCCCGATAATCAACACAAAACCTCCAAGTTTCGTCATGTTTTTTTACTAGCAGAACCGGTGATGAAAATGGTGACCTACTAGGGCGGATGATGCCTTGATGCAACATTTGTGTGCACTGCTTTTCTATTTCATCCTTTTGCAAATGCGGGTAGTGATATGGTCGAACGATCACTAGACCAGATCCTAGTTCTAGGTAGATGTGGTGGTCACAATTCCGGATAGGGGGCAGCCCTGAAGGTTCTTGAAATAAATCAGTAAATGTAGCCAATAAATGCTCCAGCTTGCTATGGAACGCATCTGAACTATAAAGTAGATTGAGTTGGTAAGTGGGACATGTCTGTCTCCCTCGAAGCACAATTTGATCCCCATTTGCAGCAAAACTCATGGTGAGTGAAGTGAAATCACAAAGAATTGGTCCCAGTGTTTGTAACCATTTAATACCTAGCACCATGTCAAAGCCAGCCAAGGGAATAACAAAGAAATCAGCAATAAAAACATTATTATCAATGGAAAATGATACCATTGGACAGAACCCCGTGCTTTGAACCTTGTCACCATTAGCAACTGAAACACTTGCACTTAACTGAGGTTGAGCTTTAATTTGCAGGCATTGGGCAGCAGCCAAACTAATGAAATTATGTATACTACCGGAGTCTACCAAACCCAGCAGTGGCTGCTCTCGCATGATAACCATTACTTGCATGGTTCTTACATTTTTTTGACCTGTGATGGCATGTATGGAAATTTCTGGTTCTGGTTCTGCTTCAGTTGCTGTCTCGGTGACACTTGGATCATCTAATTCCAGCCAAAAGAGCTTCTTGCATTGATGCCCAATTGTATAAGGGTCATCACAATTATAACATAAGCCCTTCGCCCTCCGATCAGCCATTTCTGCCCTCAATAATCTCTTTATAAAGGTGTTGGATGAATTTGTTGATTTTGCTTCAGTGGTTCCTCCTAATGCAATGCTGCCCCTAGAAGGTTGAGACAATGGAGCTGCAATATTGGAATAATATGTGCTTTTGTTACCTTGCCAAGCCCTTTTTCGTGCTGCTACTTCCCTCAACACTGCCTGTTTTCTTTCAAATGCCCTAGCCAGATTCATAGCATGAGCTAAATCAGGTGGATTATGTAATTCCACATTAAGTCAGACAGAATCTGTTAAACCAGCAGTGAACAAACCTACATGTTGGTCAGCCCGAACAAACTGACTTGCTCTTGCCAAACGTTCTTGGAATTGTCGCTGATATTCTACAACTGACCCCATTTGTTTCAAGTTGACTAATTCCCCTAGCGGCTTGCTACGAGCAGGTGGTCCGAAGCAAAGAGTGCAATACTTCTTAAATTCTATCCAATTAATGGAAGGATGCTCAATCTCCAATTGATGGTACCACAATTGTGCCTCACCCAGCATGTGAAACACAGCCAATCCCACCTTGTCCACCTCCTGCGTATGTTGATTTGAGAAAAACTTATCACATCGATGCAGCCAAATCAGTGGATCTTCAGAACCGTCAAAGGTTGGAAAATCCAGTTTGGTATACCGAGGAATCGTTGCAATACCCGATTGCATTCCTCCCCCAAGATGCTGATAATTTGCTCGATTCAGGTGTTGTTGTGGTGGATGATTATTGCTGCTTGCTGTTCCGTCAGAGGTACCACGATTAATCCCAGACAGCAACTCTTGCATCTGGAGCGACAGTTGTTGCATCTGATTGCCCAGCCCCCTTTTCACTTCAGCAACCCTGGCATCATTCGCAGCTTGTGCCTCTTGAACAGGGTGTAACACCCTACTCCCGCATGACCCAAACCCGACATCGATGGTAATATCTGAGTCCGTGCCCCGCGAGGGTGGCGTGCTACATCACTCAGTCAAAACTCAGTAAATAAATTTTTTTTTGAACCACAAACATGCATAATGCGGAAAACAATTTACATAAACAATCATCGAAAATTTCAATGACCACGGGGGCCCTTTTTATAAATACAATTTC
>JAOSBK010008210.1:0-30321 GCA_027568895.1 Erythroxylum shatona
AGAAATCAAAACACAAAGCCAATAAATGAATTTATCCAAACTCAGCATCAAACAAGCACAAAAGTTGCTGCTTTTCCCTCTATGACAACTTCACTCAACACCATGAGGTTTCTAGTGATCTTATCAGCCTGTAATACTACAAAGCTACAGAGGGAGAAGAAAATAACTTTTCCTCAAGAAAAACGAACCTGAAGCTGATTTGTAGAGAGATTAAGCACTTTCAATCCACGGATTTTTCCAAAAGCCTCCGGCAAGAATCCCAATCGTCGGTTAGACAAATCAATCTTATCCAACTTTGCTTCTTTCGACCGGTGAAGAATCGCGACCACCTCCTCATTCATCGCCTCCTCCTCCTCCTCCTCGTCCACAGTCTCCACCACCACATCCTTCCCTTTACCACTCTTGGCGTTCTCATATATCTCAACCAACCGCTTCTCCGCGTCCTTTACCACGCTTGGCGTTCTCATATATCTCAACCAACCGCTTCTCCGCGTCCTTCAGCAGCTTCTCGTAAGCGTCGTGCATCATCTCCAACTGCACTATCATCTTGAACAAGCTCCTCTCCTTCTCCGAGATAGTGCATTCAGTTTTCGAGAGCTTTTGCTTGGCTGTGTCGACAGACTCATGGTCGAGTCGTGGGCCTAGAGTTCGGAGCATAGTTTGGGTCTGGGACACGTCCGAAATGACGCGTTTCATAGAGGCAAGGAGCTTGGGATCGGACAAACGGGGCATTTGGGAGAGGATAGGAGGTTGCGAGGAGGGGGAGATTGGAGGCGGTTGCTCAACATCGGAGGTGCGTGGGTGATTTGGGTCCGATCGAGGGGAATCGGGTGAGGACGTAGGAGAGGATTGGAAAGGATTTAGGGTTGGGAACTTGGGATATATGGTTACTCTGTAAGAACAGAACAGAGATTGATGAGGGGACGAGGATAAGTGTGTGCATATATATATATGATGGTAATTTTGGTAATGCTCTTGAACTAGAAGTGAGCTTTCTGCGATGTTTTCTTAAACAAAACATCGCAATTTCTATTTTGCGACGTTTTATTGAAAAAACGTCGCAGAAAGTATTACAAATTTGTAACGTTTCTGTAAAACGTCGCAAATAATTGAAACATTTCGTGACGTTTTTTAAACGTCATAAAACGTCTGAATATTTCGTGACATTTTTTTTCAAAACGTCGCGAATAATATGATATTCTTGTAGTGTTTAATGCAAAATATTAAAACATTAAATTATAATTATTTTACTATATATAAATAACTTTTAATTTTTGTTTTCAATTGTTGTGAAAATTTTTCATATTTAATAAAATAATATGAATGTAATAATGGATAATTACCTTAGAAATCACTACGAAAAATATCATTTTTAGTTATGTTTTTCGTTACGTACCCAAAAATAATTTTTTGACTAAAAAATTTTAGTCATAGCCTGTAAAAATAGTACCTCAAAATTTTTATGTTTATGGGTTTTTTTAGAATATTAGCTAAGTTAATTTAAATAAAATTTTATTTTTGTAGTAAATAATATTTAACTACGCTTAAATTTCATAGCAAATAGTTCTTAGCAACGAAATGTTTTTTGTAGCTAAAACTCAAATCTACTCCAGCTATTATCTACATTCTTTGATATTCGCAGGAAAAAAGTTTTACCTACAAAAATATAGTGGAATAGTTTAATTACGAAAATATTTTTGTAGGTAAAAGTCAACTACCAGATATATTTTCTAATTTTCATAGAAACACTTTTGGGTAGGAATTTTTTTATCCAAAAAAAGAAGAATAAAAAAGTGTGAATGAAGTCGTTTTCTGATATTTATAAACTGAATATAGATCTCTGATATATTCATGTTCTTCTTCGTCCTCTTCTGTAGTGTGTGAGTTCCTCCTCTTCTGTTATGTGCCTGTGCGTGTTCCTCCTCTTGCTGCTATGGCTATTTGCTGTTGTGTTCATGCTCCTTGGTTCACAAAATCTGCAAGTGCACAGAATCGTTCCTAGTACTTACACATAAAGTATTCCAAGGTCATCTTCCACAAGGACTAAAATATTTACTCCAGAATCAACTCTAATTACTTGACCAAAATTGACAGTAAACTTAAAAGATGAATGGATTTTGATAGACAGTAAATTGTACATATTGGAAAAATTACAATTACGTATAAATTGATGAATTAAAACTAGGGCTTGGGGTTCACCAACTTAAAATATTGATTAATGCAATAAGAAATTGATTGAATGTTAGGTTATGAAAACAATTGCACAATTTACTCATAGCATCTCTCAAGGCATACAATATCATTTAACTAGTTGATTACCATCTCTCAATGTGCAAACTAGCAAGTTAAATCCATGAAGAGCAAGCAACCATTGGTTATCACTCTAGCTTAGGATATCTCCATTTCTAAGTCTAATGTGTTTATCTTCCTAGTGCATAAACCATACTTCACCTCTCAGTCCATCATATGATTCCTAAGATTGCATCTATGGAGATCAAGCATAGAAACAACAGTGAAATACAGGAGAGATGACCATAACCCAAGAACTTTTATTCAACACCAATCAATCCTCCAAATAGGCTACATCCCTCAGCCTAAATGAGGTTTAGTTCCAGAACATGATATTAAAATCCATACACATAAAGATGCTCAACATTGAAGAAAGAGTAGAGAGACAATGTGAAAAGAACGCAAGACAAAGATGCTTCCAATCCTTGATTCCAATCCCCAAAACTTCCTTTCTTCCTCTTATTTTGTGCCTCCTTAAGTGGTAACCTTGTTTTCTATGTCCAACCCCCCCCCCCCTTTTAGGTCTTCAAAAATAAGAATATATATTGTCTTGGATCCAAAGAAACCTAGTTTTTACTAAACAGGGGAAAGTAGATCGTGTTTAGGCCACCAATGTCCATTAAATGGACATGATGTTCGTTAAATGGACCGTCTCGGGTCTAGAAGTGTATTTCGTCAGGCGATGTCCGTTAAATGGACATGATATCCATTAAATGAACCTTCTCGAGTTTGGAAGTGTGTTTTGTCACGAGATGTCCATTAAACGAATATGATGTTCATTAAACGGACATGTACCAATTCACAAATTTTGCACCTTTGATCCTTTAGTTGACAGAATCTCTCATCGGAGTCTTCTCGGAAGTTGTAAAATTTGGAGTCCTCTTTGAAAGCATCCTTAAATGACCTTAATCCAACATCCATAATAGAAGTTATGCCTTTCACTCCCCAAAGTCTATCCGTTTGTATCTATCAAGCGACAAGGTTAAAATGTGTAATAATTAACCAAATAAGGCTTCAAATTCATATAGAGATAAGTCAAATTAATTCCAATTTAACCCAAAATCACATAAGAATAATTTGACTTATCACTCCTCATCTTCTGTCTTTTTCGTATAAGTCATCTTTTCCTCTATTTTTATATTCTTCATTGAATTGGGTTTAGTGAATAGGCTTTTTATCTTCTTCATATAGGATGAATGAGTATCAACATACGAAAATTGTACTTATATGTTCTTAGACTTTATGATGTAAGCACCTTTAACTATGACAAAACTTTCCCCTTCAATTTTCTTTACTAATATATAGTGGAACAAACTCTGAGTATTTCTAAATTCTATCTTTCTTCATGTTTCCTTTTTTCTTATGGCCTATTTAAGACGAATGTGAGAATAATATAGGAATCCCTTTTGGTAGGGCAATGCTTCTATTGTGGTGAAACTAACCTTGAAAATAAATGAAAATGGAGGAAAGTGACCCTTTGTCTGCAACCATCTCCTTTTCACTATATCTTTGCTTGCTCCAGAGATTTGTATATTATACTTTTGCATATCATATGTTTACTTTTAGGCAGGATGGCCAAGTTTTACAAAATTTGTTATTATGGATGAGTGACACTTGAACCGTCAACTTGGAAATTATGGTTTCAAATGCCTAAGGCTAGTGAACAATGAGAACATGTCTTCTCATACAAACTTAGTTAAGAATCTGTCAAGACTAATTGTTCAGGATACCAAAGATGTAAAAGTTACCACCAGAGTTAGGAACTAATATTATCTTTAATACTTCAATTCAAGTGTTCAATTCCTTATATTTCTTTGATCTCAATTGGAAATATGAGAAAAACCACATTCACAATTTATTGGAGATAAGGATATATCACTATTATGTAGGGGAGATGCTAATCTCAATGTATTAGAAGCAATCGAAGTACAAGGCAATCTTATCATAGAAAGGAATGAATATTATATTGCGGATGAATTATATGACATTGATGATACTTTGTCTAAATATAATAGCGATGAAAAGTTAAAACATAAAACAATCAATGATGATGATTTTGAAGATCTTGATTATGGAGATTGAAGGTATCATGAAAGTGCTCTTTCTATTATCTTGTTGTAATGTTGGTGACATTTATGTTGTTAATATGATTAATGTATCATGAAATTTCTTTTTTTATTGGTTATTGTAATGTTGGTAACATTTATCTTACTAATGTGATTAATGTTGATGATTGAATGTATCATGAAAGTGCTCTTTCTATTGTTTTATTGTCATGTTAGTAACATTATGTGTTTTTTATAGATATCTAACGTAATGGCACCTGGTAGAAACAAAGCGACAAAGGTAGCAGCTATGCAAATTATAGAATGGAGGGATCATCATCTTCAACCAGATCAATCAATTGGTGTTAGAAATTCAATTCCTATCCAATAACAACATTCTTCCTCAAACAACAATAAAATTAGTCACGTAGGTTTAAAATTTCTATATGTTCAAGTAAATATATATGTATTCAAATATATATCTTTTTCTTATCATATTATTATTTTATTTATAGGAAATAGAACTTCTTGTGGTACATTTCCACAATAAAGCAACAATTATATTCCGCCTTCAAGTCATATGGAACAACTTCAGCTTGCGTCAAACAACAATGAAGCTTCTTGTGCAAGTTTTTTAATCTTTAATATCATCAACTAAACTTATGCTTAAGTATATATTTATATATTATAATATTTTCTTAGTGTTATTCATTTGATGTTAGCTTCCAATGCTAGTATAAAAAAAAGGAGGTTGAGGTAAAACTAAAGGTTGTGAATAACAACAAATGAATATTGCAATGAATTGTAAGTTATTAAAATAGATTGATACACAATAAGGTCATCTTGTAGACAAAGTCTAGTCTGCGAAATTGTCAAGTGAGTTAGGGATTATTGTAAAAATAGAACTACCTTGTTTGATACATGTTAAGGACTTGAAGGAAGACATCTTGCTTAAAAATGTTTTGGAAAAAGTTCTAGTAATTGTACAAAATCTTTAATTTTATGCAATATTGTTTCATTGATTTTAAGATTAATTACATTTTTACTTATTGTTTATAATTGAAATTGAATATTATGGATATTAAAAACCCAAATATTTCAAGCTATGTTACTTCATTACTGAAACAAAAGACCAAGGATCGTCGTTTTAAGTTGCATAGGTATTATAAATCTTTCGCTTTTGATGTGGAGACACGAAGCCATGTTTCGAAACGAATGCCTAAAGAAAATTTGAATAATTTGTGTGATTATTAGGCTGACCCAGAGGTTCATGCTTGTTTTCTTTGTTTTCATGTTTTCTCGCATTAATCGTATGAGACAATTTAACGATTAAGTTACATTTTTTTTCTTAATTTAGGAAAATTGTGAGAAGGCAAGGGTTAATAGATTGAAAATGAAGAACACCTCATAATCAAGGGTTAAAGTCATTTATAGTTGTTCAAAATCAATATGTAAGTTCTATATTTGCAAGTTATACTTAAATTAATAAACACTACATTATTATGTGACTTTTTTTAGTTTTATAAAACAAATTGAAAAGCAACTATGTGGAAAACAGTGTTAAAGGATCACATTATGTAAAGTCACCTACTATAAGGAAGGTAAAAGAGACGAAGTAGAAAACAACTATGTAAATTTAAAAGTTTGTTTAATATTTATGTTCACTTATAAATATAGTAGTAAGTACTAATATATGAATTGAATATTATTTTTAAAATTTTAGAATAAGATGCAAGAGATATTAAAGAAGTCTGTGTCTAAGGGGAATGAGTTCAGTGCATAAGAAATTTGTGATACAATACTTGGTACTTGTTTCAACTATGTGAAAGGCCTTAGCTATGGTGCTAAGGCAAATGTTTCATCCTCAACATATAAAACAATCATTGAACAGCTTCAACAGGAAAACAACAAGCTTAAGGCCACATTATAATCTGAGGTAATTAGGGGACAAAAAACTTGATCAAAATTAGCAAATCATGATATGTTATTCAAAAGATTACTTATCCCTGATTATGATAGAAATGAAGAGGAAAGTGAAGGGTATTAATTATATCTCCTATACTTTTTCTACCACTTCTTATATGTGCTATAATTTAATTTTAATATTTTTTTCCTCAAGTTATATAATTGGAGAAGATGCAACTATTGAATAATTATGTTGTTAATGGACCTCCACAAACCCCGTGTATTAGTAAAATTTTTACTGAGTTGTTGTATATAAAACGTAAGAAATAACATTTGACTAAGTTATAAAAAATGTAGCAAATAACATGTAGCTATGTTATTTTAAAAAAAATCTGGCTATGTTATAAAAACTTAGCAAAAAACTATTAGCTAGGTACTATTTTCATTATCAATTATTTGGTGCCAAATTTATTATCAATTATTTGATGCCAAATTTTTCTCTTCCAACATTTTATTTTTGGCTACTTTTTTTTGGTAATTCAGTAGATTTTATACAAATATAGAGTTATGTATAATGATGGAATACAAGTGACTCCAGGACTTTTCTAGCACTCACCTACGAGGTGGGGGATTAAAGGAGAAAAGTCCTTTACTATACAAAAGCTCCAACAAGAATCCAGGAACTCCATCACTTCTTGCTCACAGTCTATCAAGGTTCAACACGCCATCATTCCCACAACTGCCTCATAATAAAACTCATTTCCCCTCAGCAGAGCATAAACTACAATCCAAACTTACTATTTAACCACAACAAGGCAGAAACTCAAGCCACCCAAGATCAACACAAACATAACAGAAACGTCTTAGACTTATACCGTAGCTGCAAATTAGAACATGGTGCTTACTGAATCTGTTCTCTAGATGTAGTGAGATTTTAAGAAATTTAGAAATTTTTTGCTACTTGTTTGTAATGTTTTAGTTATGAAAAAATTTCATAGCTAATACTTTTTGTTTACAATTTTTAAATATGTAGCCTATAGTTTTTAACTATAAGAAATTGGTGACGCTTTGTGCAATGAAACAGAAATGTAACAAGGTAACATTTTTGGTGAGTGAAACAATGAGCATTTGCACTTAATAAACTGATCTGCCGCTATTTTATACTCTTCTTTTTATTTACCTAGTGTGTTATAGGGTGATTATTCTATACTGAACATCGAATGGTTGTTGCAGGTAAGCATGGGAGGAGGTCGTTATAAGTAGGATTAGGCTGCACTAGGCATTGAATGGTTGTTACAAGTACTGATTAGACTACACTAAGCATTTTAAGGGTTGTTTCAAGTAAGATTAGGTTGCACTAAGCATTCAGCAGTTGTTGCAAGAGTTGAAATTGAGTTGTTGCTTTATAGTCTATTAAATGTTTGTTTATATTCAATTGAATGGTGGCTGTCTCGTGGATTTAATTACCCCAAGTAGAGGATTGAGAAGTTACAGAATTGTTGGGAAAAGATTAGCAGGCAGAGAAAATATCAGTGGTTGCCAACTTTTATATACTGAGGAACACAAATATGGTTAGATTTATTTTTCGAAAAAAAAGCTTAGATTTAACATTTTTCAAAGAGCCCTTTAGTTTTTTTGGTTTTTATTTTGATTTTCAAATTAAAAAATTATTTTTGATTTTTTTAGTTTTTATATTTTATAAAATCAGAAAATGTGAAATTGTTCTTCTATTTTTTATTTTTATTACAATATGATTTTATCATTAATTAACTAAATATTACTAAATTGTTTAATATTGACTATTTAAAAATGTTATTGACATTATACTTTAATTATGAAATAATAAATATTCAAATTTGTTTTTAAAATATTATAAAATCAAAGAAGAATTTAACTTTAATTCAAAACATTAAGACATTAAATCATAAATTTTTATTATGTAAATCATTTTTAATTTTTTAATTGTCAATAATAAATTTTTTATTATTGAGACTTCAGTTATGGGGTTTTAAAGAAAATAGATTTAACATCAATCCAAGAACTAAAGAGTTGCTCCCACCTTCAATCTAAACTACAATAACAAAGATTCTATCATATAGACAAAATACCCCTTGGATATTGACTTAAATACCTCTTGCAAACAAATCGTAAAATGTGAAGCCTCTAAAGTCTATTGACGCAAGTTGGTATGGTTTAAAAAGACCATCCTTAAAATCTTATTCATCATATGGTTAGCAATCAAAGAAAGGCTAAGTACCAATAATAGAAATCATATGGTGCATTCAAATGTTTGTGGCCCAATTGAGGAGGGGTCACTAGGAGATAACAAATACTTTGCTACATTCATTGATGATGATTCGAGAAAGACGGGTGTAAATGTTGAAAACAAAGAGTTAAGTATTGGAAACTTTCCATAAGCTTCATATCATGGTGGAAAAGGAAGCTGAGAGGAAGTTGAAGTGCCTACAAATAGATAATAAAGGTGAATATACTTCTAAGGTACTTAAAGATTAATATACATCGTATGACATTAGATGTGAGAAGATTGACTTAGGGGCTCCACAATATAATGGTGTTGTTGAGAGGATGAGCAAAACAATTGTGTAGAAGGGCCAAAGGCATTTTAGGGTAAAGTAATACGAACTGTTGTCTACTGGATTAATCGAGCTCCCCCAGTTCCATTGGATTTTAAGATTCTCGAGAGAGTGTGGACAGGTCGAGACCCCATTTATCACCATTTAAGAGTATTTTATTGCTAGGTATTTAAACTTGTACTGAAGAATCAGAGGTAAATGCTTGACTCGAAGGCAATACCTTACATCTTTGTTGGTTATGGTGGTGATCAATTTGACTTCATACTATATAATCTAGAGAAGCGAAATGTGATTAGGTACAACGAGGATGTGCTATTAGGAATATAAACAAGTGAAAATCTTCTGAGTAAAGATAAGGTTTAAAGTTACTTATCTTATGATGTATGTAGCTCTTCTCCATTTCTCCCACTATTGAGTAATCTACTAATGAAGGAGAAGAAGTGTGTGACTAATCACACATTGAGGGTACTCAAGAATAACCTAATATTGATGAGCTACATGAACCACATTCTAATAGTATTGTAGATGATGTTGTTGAGGATAAGGAGAAGGGGTGAAAATGGATCCAATAGTTAATGAAATATAGCTTTAAACGTCGACGAGGGAGAAAAGACCTTCATTGGTTATCCAAGTTCAAAACATGTTGGTTACTAATAAGGTGGAGCCTGAAAATGTGCAAGAGGTTGCATGTTGTGAAGACAAAGATCGCTAGCTCATAATTATGAATGAAAAGATGAACTCTCTGAAGAAGTACATATGAGCTTATGAAGATTCTAAGAGGCAAAAAGGACATGATGAACAAATGGGTGTTCAAAATAAAGAAAAATAGTGACAAGATGGTGAAGCATAAGGCAAGGCTAGTGGTGAAAGTGTTTAATCAAAAGAAGGGAATTGATTTTGATGAAATCTTCTTACCAATGGTTAAGATGACATTAATGCAAACGGTATTAGGTTTGACTACCGGTTTGGATCTTGAACTTGAGTAGTTACATGTTAAAACTACCATTTTGTATGGGCATTTAGAAGAGGAGATGTACATGGAGCAGTCATAAGGTTTTAAAGCTAAACGCAATGAGAATTTGGTCTACAAGTTGAAGAAAAGCCTATATAAAACTACAAAGTAGTGGTATTTAAAGCTTGTTGTTTTTATGAAAAATCATGGTTATAAGTTAACTTATGTTGATGCTTGTGTGTATTTCAATAAGCTCGCAGGTGAGAACTCCATAATTCTTCTTTTATATGTTGATGATATGCTAATTATGGGTCAAAATTTTGGAAAATTCTAAAAATTAAAGAAGGATTTGTCTAAATTTTTTATATGAAAGATTTAGGACTAGCAAGAAAGATTTTAGGCCTGGAGATAACTTGATATGAGAAGAGTAGAAATTTATGGTTATAAAAAGAATGGTATATTGAACAAGTATTAGAAAGGTTTAATATGAAGCATGTTGATACAGGTAGCATGCCACCGGCATCTCACTTCATATTGAGTAAACATGTATGTCCTTAATAAAAGTAGAGAAAGATGATATGTCTTCTGCTCCATACTCATCTGTAGTAGCATCTTTGATATATGAAATGGTGTGTACAAGGCCAGATATTGCACAGACTATTAGGTTAATGAGTAGATTCTTATTAAATCTTAGTAAGGTTCACTTAAAAGTGGTGACATAGATTTTGAGACACTTGAGAGATACTTTAAAGTAAAGTTTGTGTTTTGGTGATGGTGAACTAACTCCAGAAGGTTATGGGGATGCTGATATAGCTTTAGATCTTGATGGAAGAAAATCTATTTCATATTTTTTGTTCAAGTTTGTAGAGGGAGTTGTTCTATAGTAATGTAAGCTATAAAAGTATGTGGCTTTATCTAAAACTGAAGCAAAGTATGTAGGTGTAATGGAAACTTGTAAGGAGATGTTATCTAAGCTATATAAGCCTCGCCTTCAGTCACGATCGTGGGCTACTTAAAAAACAATCATACACACTTTGTTTTTCATCTGGTTTTTTATGCCTGTGGCCCTTAAGTTCCTAGTTATTTTGGGCACTTGAATTAACTCTTAATTCTAACAAATCATGGACAGTTTCATACCACTTGCATTAACTCTTAATTCAAGAAAATCTTAAAGGGTTTCATGATGCCAATTTACCTAAATATAAGTGGATATTCTTGATAGTCATCTAATGACACTCCCCAAGATCTGATTGATATCTGCTCGTAACACTTAGAGCATATGATATATCGAGCCTTGTACATAACATAACATACGTGATTGATCCTATTACTGAAACATACATGATCATACTCATGCAAGTCCTCTCATCTTACATCTTGGAACACATAGATTTTGAGAGTTTTATCCCATATGTCATAGGAAGCAACCCTCTCTTGGATTGCTTCATACTAAACCTCTTTAGCACTTTATCTATGTATGTAGACTGTGAATGACCTAGAAACTTCCTTGATCTATCTTTATAGATCTTTATTCCTAATATGTAAGTTGCTTGTCTAAAATCTTTTATGGAAAAATTATAGGACAACCAAATTTTGACTGATTGCAAACTTGAGACATCATTTCCTATTAGTAATATGTCATCCACATACAATATAAGGAATATAATAACACTCCCACTAACCTTCTTATACACACAAGGTTCATCCAGATTTTGTGAGAAACCAAACTCTTTGATTGTCTCATCAAATTGGATGTTCCAACTTCTAGATGTTTGCTTTAATCAATAAATGGATTTCTAAAGCTTGCATACCTTTTTGCTATCTTTGGATATAAAGCCCTTAGGTTGCATCATATACACATCCTCAACTAGGTTTTCATTTAAGAAAGATGTCTTCACATCTATTTGTCATATCTTATAATCATAATGAGCAGTAATGGCTAAAAGTATTCTAATGGATTTAAGCATGGCTATAGGGCTAAATTTCTCGTCATACTCAACTCCTTATCCTTGACGATATCCTTTAGCGACTAGCTTCGCTTTATAGGTAATCACATTACCATCCATATTGATTTTCTTCTTTAAAATCCACTTGTACCCCATGGATTTTAGTCCTTTAGGTAGGTCAACCAAAGTCCATACATGGTTTTAAAACATGGAATCCATTTCGGATTTCATGGCTTGAAGCCATTTTTAAGATTCTGAACTCTTCAAAGCCTCTTCATAGGTTGTAGGCTGATCATCCTCTATGAGCAATAAGTCATTTTTAGTAACTTATAAGAAATATGTATCTCTCTAGAACATTACCTATCCTACTTGACCTACAAACATTTTGTGTGTCAGAAGGTTCAACTGTTGTCTCATCTCTATGAGCAATAATTTCGAGTTTAGGTAGTTGATCTACATCTATTTGAGAATCATGAACTTCATCAAGTTCAACTTTGATCCCACTGTCTTCTCTCATAAGAAACTTTTTCTCTAAAAAGGCAACATGTTTTGATATAGACACCTTTTTCTTTAAAGCATTATAGAACTGATATCCAATTGTTTCTTTAGGATATCCAACAAATAAACACTTATCAAATTTTGCTTCAAGCTTGTTTGATTCAATCTGCTTCACCTAAACTGAACAACCTTAGACTTTCATATGAGAAAGAAAGGTCTTTTTGTTAGTCCATATCCCATATGAAGTAACTTCAACTACTTTTAAAGGGACTCTATTTATCATATAAACAGCAATCTCAAGGGCATAACCTCGAAAGGATTTCGGTGGATCTGCTATGCCCATCATTGACCTTACCATGTCAAACAAAGTTCGGTTTCTTCTTTCAACCATACCATTATATTGTGGTGTGTAAGTTAGAGTCCATTAGGATACAATCCCATCGTCCTAGAGATAAGTTAGAAATTCCTCATTCAAGTATTCACTAGAAATTCCTCGTTTAAGTATTCATTGCCTCAATATGATTGAAGTGTCTTGATACTTCTATCAAGTTGTTTCTCTACTTCATGTCTAAATCGTTTGAACATTTCAAATGCTTCAAAATTGTATCTCATTAGATATACATATATATATATCTTGAATAATCATCAATAAAGGTGATGAAGTACATAAAATCACTTCTAGCATGAATGGACATCGAACTACAGACATCAGAATGTATTAGGTGTAATAACCAATTCGCTGGTTCACCCTTTCCTTTAAAAGGTAATTTAGTCGTCTTACCTAACAAACAAGATTCACATATGTTATATGATTCATAATCAAATGACCCTAAGCTACCACTCTTATATAGCATAGCCATGCGTCTCTGACATATATGGCCAAGTCGACAATGCCATAAGAAAGATGATTTTAAGTTATCTCATTTTTGTCTTTTATTTTCATTTATATTTAAAATTAGATTGCACATATCTAACATATAAGTACCATTTCACAATGTAGCAGTACCATACAACATTTCATTCAACTTAATCGAACAACCATTGCTAGAAGAAGTTAAATGAAATCCTGCTTTATTAAGACATGAAATAGATACAATGTTCTTTGTCACAACGGGTACATAAAAGCAATCATCCAAAAGTAACTCTAGCCCACTAGAAGATACAAAACATAGGTTCCTACAGCTAATGCAACAACTTTTTCTCCATTTACCACTCTTAGGTCCATCGCTGCCTTCTTGATTTGTCTACTATCCCTGAGATCCTGCATATCAACACATATGTGTGAGTCACATCTGGTATCTAATACCCAAATGTTATGATTAGAAATAGTATTAACCTTAATGACAAATAACATACCTAAAGTAGATGGTGGAGAATCTAATGCCTTCTTCTGCTTCAGCGACTCCAGATAAGCTTTGCAGTTCCTCTTCCAATGTCCTTCCTTTTTACAATGGAAGTAAATCCCCTTTGATCCAGCTTCCTTTGTCTTCTTCTTGGCTACACCTCCCATTGGCTTCTTAGACTTTTTCTTCTTCTTTTGGTTCCTTTTATGAGAACTAGAAGGAGAGTCTACCAGCATCACAGCCTTACTATCCACCAGCATTATATCCTTACTATCTCTCTTGACAGTTTGTCAGCTATTTTAAGCGTATTAATCAGCTCAAGTATCAAGGTGGATATTTGGCTCATTCAATAGTTAAGAACAAACTGTGAATAACTATTGGTCAAACTAGTCAGAATTAAGTCTATACATAATTCATGATCCATTACGAAAACCAAATTGGCTAACCTCTCATTGTATCCATACATCTTCAGTACATACTACACTGGAAATGATCCCTCATCCATCTTAGAGTAGAAAAGCAACCTTGAGGTCTCGAACATTTCAGACCAAGCATGCTCATCAAATAGTTCCCTTAGATGGTAGACTATAGTATGAGCATTCATAACTTTATGCTACTTTTGCAACTTTGGTGACATAAAGGCCAGCATTATATAGCTAGCTAGCTCGCTATCATCCAGTAGCTTCTTGTATGATTTTTGATCCTCATCAGATGCATCAAGATCAGGGGGATCGGTAAGTGGTTCATCTAGGAAATATATTAGCTTCTCAAATTCGAGAACAATTCTCAAATTCCGCAACCAATCTAAGAAATTTGGTCCCATGAGTTTGTTGGAGTCTAATAGAGAATGTAGGTTCATACTGGACGAAGACATTATGGTGATTCAATAACCTAGAAGAATGAGAGACATTGTTAGAATGTACACTAATGCATATCAATAAGGACTTTACTTTAGTCACATTCATTATAGGTCCCACTATTTTTATTCAAATCCTTAGCCCTCACTATGAATTCGATAAAACTTATAGTTTTCCTAATAGGTCGATATCCAATATTACTAAGAATGACCTTTGGTTTGCCTAACAAGACACCTTGGTAAATTAGTAGGTATCGTTCATACCAATTGCATTCAGTTATGTAAGTATCGACTTATGCTATTAACTATTGATATAGCACACTCATTAGGTTATTAACTCTTGATTCGTATACATCCACTGTATAAAACTCAACTTCGCCTCTATCCACATTAACCTTAGTTTTGCCCAACAAATTAACACTTCCAATTAGGACCAACCCATTAATCTAGAAATATAATTTTCATAGTTTGAACATATTCGTATAGAGTGGGTTTGGGTTTGCCTAACAACCCAACTCTGAATGAACTAGAGTTCTTATCATATCAATGGAAGACTTAAGTCCTAATATTTCAGTTGAGGGATTTGTTCTTTGGTCTCATCAATACTTGGATGATAATGTATATATATCACATATATATATTTAGATTATGGACAACTCAATTAAATTAAGCCTGTTTTCATAATTGCCTTTAAAATGCATCTAATGCATGTATCACACAAAGGAGGTTCAATTTAGGTTATGACTTGAATATGCATTCTACTCTTGAACCAAATCGGGTACTAGTGTTAGTCTTAACTAATTCGAATTATGAACGTGATTCGATTAGAAACCCTTAAATTTAGTTATTATGATTTCTTCTAGTACACATGCCTTTTCTAACTACTTAGATTAATTCTAAATTAATTCGTAGGGTTTCCAAAATTCCTCAACATTAATTAGTTATCTATAATATCCCTAGGTCATCTCAAATTTATATAGACAATTTTGGCACAAGCCAAAAATATCTTGACGACCAAAATCATCAAGATAAATAAGTTAACTTACTAGAAAATAAAAAGATAGATTCGATGTCCGAAAATTTTCCAAAACCCTAATTTCAAGCACATGCAATTAGCATGCTACTAGAATCAAAATAATACTTTTTTTTTATCTCATAAAAACATTATTAAGGCCTTATAATCGAAGCACATACATCATAAGTCATTAAACAAGTCAACTCCATCAACTTTCAAAAAGCTTACCAATGTTGACTTTGACTTGATTTATTAATCAAATAAAATTCAATTAATTATGGAAAAATTCCAAAGACTTATACACATTCTAAATGTGTCTAATCAAAAATTCTAAAGACCAATTCCTAGGAATTATTTATTAAGTTAGTGGAATTAGCCAACACATCACATGTCTATGACACTTATCATATTACTTCTAACAGTAGTCATACTCTACATCATGCATGCATAAGATAATCACTTTAACAACAAGTGTAATGCATCTTATACAAATGGAAACATCTTATCTTGCATGTCCATGCAGAAAATTCATAAAAACAACTTTTATAAGAATTAATATGGAATTTAAAAGCATGCGTGTTCATTAGATTTCCAAAATTTCCTAGAACTTCATATATGCTTCAGGCTAAAACAAAATTCATAATAAAATAGCAAAAGAAAATTCAATTGCATCTTACTTTGACAAAAACATAACATAAGACCTTATAAACATTTCTATGAAATAAAATAATAAAAAATAAATTTCTAAAATCATTACAAAATTTTCAAAATTAGCACAAGCATTTAATTTTCTAAAAATTCTCATAAACCAACATATGAACAGATTGGATATTAATTCAAAATAAAATAGCAAATGACATTCAATTGCATTTTCCTTTGACAGAAACATAATATGTTACGTTATAAACATTTTTATGAAAGAAAATAAAAAATTCTATAATTTATACGAAAATTTCCGAATCAACGTGCATGTCAATCACAACTTAGTAAATACTTTGCACATGTTCAATACATCATCTAATAAATGCACGACCCTACTCTCATGCCACTGTTGGAGGAGACATGGATTCATGCATCACATACATGACTAAGCAGCGGAAGTGTCAAAATCTAAATTCTTACCCCTATAAAAAAAGCCAAAATCTCAAATGCATTCGTAAACATATTATATAAGCATGATATAACGGTACATGTACCTCTTGATTCTCATCCTTTCTTGATTCTTCTCCTTGTTTGAGTTGTTGAAAACACCAATTCCTTCCTTTGATCACTCAAGAACACACAAAGATGAAGAAGAAATAATGTGTAAGGGTGGTTAGAGCACCAAACTAGATGAGTTCAAATAGATGCTCTAATGGAGAGAAAGATTAAGACTATATTGCATTTACTTTGATTCATGCAACAATTGCATGAGTTACATGAACAAGACTCAATACACTTTTTTCTAACTGTATAACTCTTATAGATGCCTTATTCTCTCACTTGAGTATGTTTGTGACTAGTTAGCTCTTGTGTACATAAGTAAAGAACTCACTTATGTACATCTGTCAAGCCTTCAGTCACGATCGTGGCCTACTTAATTGATAGCCTCACCTTCGATCACAATCGTGGCCTATGAGTCACGATCGTGGCCTATTTAAAAATATCCATACACACGTTTTTTCACCCAATCTTTTATACGTATGACCTTTAGGTTCCTGATTATTTTTGGTATTTGGATTAACTCTTAATCTGAGCAAATCATGGATGATTTCATGCCACTTGAATTAACTGTTAATTCAAGCAAATCATGAAGGATTTCATGATGCCAATTTACCATAATATAAGTGGATTAACAAACAAACTCTTTGATAGTTAATTATCTGACTTATGAACCTTTCCATAGACAATTACTATGCAATTCATCCTTTCACCATACTATACCCCACTTGGTTCGGAGTATGGACTATGTGTCAACTTCCACTATACTAACTATGTCACATCTAGTCCAAGTAATGTTAGTTCTTATCCTGGGAATCTCATTACTCTATGTGTCATTGAAGACTCTCTTCATGACATATAAGTGTTCTAGTTGGAGACTCGTGAGTAATGACCTCGACAAAAAATCATGAGTATCATCTCCTTTTATCAGGAGTGGTGAATCCTTTATTAGCTACCTAATTACCTTCGAATACCAATAGTTGTACCCAATCACCACCCTATGATCTACTTCATCTTGAGGCAACAAGGAATGATGTCAAAGCAGATGACCAGTATCCAAGATATCCTTGAGTACCTCAAGTCTAAGGATGTTTGCGTCATTGCTATGATGAGTTAATCATTGACAATTGATAGATCATCCATATAATAATCTCATAGTCGATCATCTGATGTACTTACTACTCTTAGTAAGCATCCACATATTAACTCTAAACATCTTATGCATATAGTTTGTAAGATCCACTACTTGATCAAATCAAGGTGTATAACATGTGCTAGTCTACCCTGATTAATAATATCTTGTCTTATTAATCCTATGAATAGAGATTGTTTAGATACTAACATAATTGCATATGATAGGAATCTCATTATAATGGTCTCATCATGATTTCCTTCATGCTATATTTTTTTTTTCATGGACTTTATTTATTCGATTTAAGATCGACATCAATTCATGTATAAATGAACATCAAATTAATGAAAATTTGCCTATCGCTTTATTAATCAAAATGAAGTTTGTACAAAAGTGTTAAATGTGATTGCCTTTAGAGCACTGCCCTAATAACAACTAGAAATGACACACAAATTGCTACAGATATTCTTAAAGAAATGGAAAGGCAAGAAGGTCCAGGTGGGATAAATGGAGGTGGTGAACATGAATATGGAATTGAGCATGGTTTGCATGACATGGATGAATCCTTTACCCAACCTTAAACATCAACTGTTGAAAGACAGACTGAAAATATTTCAGAAAAAAATAGAATAATGACATGGGAGAACCAAACCAGGTAAATTTAATTATTGCTACTATTAGGTTATTGGGTGATAACATAAAAGAGGTGGGAAAGGAATTATGTAAGAGTATTGGGACCAAAATGATTATTCAATAAAACTTATATGGTGCATTAGATGAGATAGAGGGACTAACAGATAATTAAAGTGATGTTGCTTTAAGAAAAATTCCTAATCATCCTACACATATGCTTGTATTTTTTAGTCTTGTGCCTGCTCAAAGACTTTGGTAGGTGAGAAGGTTTCTTGCCGTACATTGAAGATTATGCTAAAGTTTAAATATTTTGTATAGATAATTAAAATAGTATTGAAACTTATTTTTTGTTCAACTAAATAACTTTTTAGTCATTTAAAGCTGCCCCAAGTTAAGTTTATTTTCAATATTTTGTTAGACTTGTGCAAGGATGCTATGTTGTCATGAGATGAATGAGAAGACATTAGCCACGTTATTACTAATTCTAAAAGTATTGTTGATTTTGCTTAATATTATTTTGTTTATAGTCGTTCTAATGTTATTTTATACTATAACTGAGACTATATATATATTCAATGTAACAATAAAGCAAATTGAATCACTGAATAAAATGCATGTCAACCAACTTACATTAACACCCAAGTTTTTAACCGTGAAGTAAATAAACTAAAATAGGTAGTTAAAGCTACACATGGAATTAACAACATATTAGCATACCACGACTCATTGGAGTAATCTTGGTGGCCAAAGTCTCTTTAGCTCTATGTTTCTATATCTTACTTAATCTAAAAAAAAGCTTATAGACCAAATATAGTAACGCATTTCTTATGTCTACTTTCTCTATTTCATTGTAGAAATAGAACTAATAATCTTTTGGTTTTATTCTCTTAAGAATTTCTTTTTGGTTTTAACCAACAAAAATTATAGATATTTTGTCCTTTTTGTCAGTTATTTCTTTATCATTCCAATTTATATTTTTAAACCAAATATTGGCATTACATTATCATTATAAATTCTTAGGAATAAACCAAACTAAATAATACATATTATATATATTTCTCATCTATTCTATTCCTAAAGAATAATCATTTCATTATTTATTTATTTATGCAAGTAAACCAACAATCCTATTAGAGATATCTGAACTAATGATACAATAGTTTATATCAATGAAGTGCGAAGGAGTTGCAAATTTGGATTTATTTGTTTTATGTTTTTTAATTCTAAAGTATTATTTTGAATTTTTAAAAATTAATTTAACATATGGTATTAAATATAACATAATATATATATATATTAGTCAGGTGAAAAAAAGTAATTTGATATGGTGGTTAGGCTAGCAATGTCAATGAAGAGTCTAATGATAAGTTATTTTTGTAAAAGAAATTGAAAGTTAGAATATTTTACCATCACTTTAAAGTTCGTGTTAATATTATAAAATTAAATAAAAATTATTTTAAATTAAGACAATGACCATCATGTCTCCATAAATGAAAAAAAAAGAGTGGATTTGTCTTCTATATTTAATGTACTAAAAAGATAAGATATAGGGCTGAGAATTAAGTCACTGAAATAAGTTTCTAAAATTTTCCAAACATTAGGTGTTATGCTCAAGTTGTAAAGACTTTTAAAAATTTTAAGAAGCAATCATTTAATTTTAAAATATCTATTTGAAATATATAATTTATAAATCATTGCGTATATTTAAATTTTATTTAATATACATTAAAAGATAATAACTACAATTTTCTTTTAAAATAAAAAGGAAGATGAAATATAACATTTGACAGAGGAAAAGACTGCTCACTGATGATTAATAATTTCCTTGATGACCTAATAATTTATGAAAATAAATTTACCCTCGAAAGAACCTAAAACTTTGTCCATGAAGTTTGATGTTTAAAGAGTAAATGAGTATATCTTGCAGAAATATAACTTTTACTCTCATACATATTTGGAGGACATAAGTCTTAACACCACACTTACGTTGGGACTGTAGTTTTAAGAAATTTTTATTTTAACGAAGAGATACAATATCTTACAAAAATTACTAGTAATGGGTCTCAAACTTCAAAATATGAAATGAGCTTATTCATTAATTAAACTCATCTTTAGAGGTTCATATCTATTTATCTAATTTCCCAATCTCGTCGAAGTAATCCACGAGTACCTGCCAACAAAAAATTTGGATCATCAATCTCTATATGGGGAGAAGAAAGGATGTTAATGACTTCTAAGGAGTCCATTTCTAACATGACTAGGTGATACCCAAAAGACCAAGCCAGGTCGAGGCCCGAATGGACTTCCTATAGTTTGATCGTTAAGGAAGAGCTACTGCCAATATGCTGAAAATATCCTCCGTACCACTTACCACGCCAACCTCGAATTACACCACCAGTGGTAGCTATCCATGACCCCTGTTTAACCGCTCCATCCGTATTGAGCTTAACCTATTTCGCCGGCGGTTTGGTCCAGCCCACAAAACTGCCCACCGAGAGTCCCTAAGTCAGGAGCACGCAGTTTTCCATTTCCCTGGCCCTGACTATCCACCCTACGTACTCCGAAACTGCCCTTGGACCATTTTCCGGCCAAACAAACTCCTCTTCAAAGAGACTTTTGTTACACCATGTCCAAAGCATCCAACATGCAACTCCAAAGGTAATAGGCCAGTCCCCTTGCTGCAACTGCAAGTGCTTCATGAGGTTGGATTTCACCCATGCCTCCTCATTTTGATGGAAAAAGTTCTTATCTACTATCTCCATGGGAAACTTGCTCCATAAAGTTTGCACTCGCGGACAATCCCGGAGGACATGTAAGGTGGACTCTTCCTGACCACATTTGTGGCATCGACTATCTAACGCAATATGTCTTGCCACTCTTTGTTGGTTCGTCAAGAGCTTTTTCTTAGTCATTAACCAAAGGAAAGCTCTAATTCGTTGGGACCTGCCCATTTCCAAATTAAGGCCCAAAGACTAGCCTCATATGTCGGGGGGTGTTCTTTAATTAATTCATAGGCTGATACCACTGTGAAACACCCATGTTCAGTGGATCCCCATCGCATGATATCTTTTTGTGGTATTAACTGTATTTTGGGTTATCTTTTCTATAGCCAGGCAAACTGCTCAAGGAAGGTAATGTTGGAACAATTCCCACTTCCAGGTTCCATCCTCTTTTTTCATGTCTGCTACTTAAGCATAAATGTGGCAATATAGAATTGGAGAGGTCGCTACCGAGAGTAGAGGACCCCAATCTGTCACCCAATTATCTAGCCAGAAGCATATGTGATGACCATTTCCCATTATCCAGTGTAGACCTTGTTGAACATACCGCTAAGTCGTCAAAAGACCCTGCTAAAAGCTCGAAGATTCGTTCCTTATGATCGTAATTGGGATATGGTATAAGTCCATGCGATATTTAGTTCGTAAGACTCTGACCCATAAGGATGTAGGTTGAGTAATTAGAGCCCAACCTAGCTTAGTTAGCAAAGCATCGTTGGAAGTTCTAATGCGCTTAATGCCTAAACCTCCTGCCTTTTTGGGCTTGCACACTGTATCCCAATTAACAAGAGGAATTTTCCGCTGCTCTTCAATGGAACCCCATATAAAATTACGCATGAGTTGTTCCAAGTCATCACAGAGATGTCTCGGTAGTCTCACAGTTTGCATCGTGAATACAGGGAGTACTTATATTATTGACTGGGTTAATATGACATGTCCTGCTGGCGACAGTTGTCTTGCGTGCTACCCTATGAGTTTCCTTTGGGCGTTATCAAGGATATACTGATAAGTGTTACGCGTGGTACGCTCATGGAGTGAGGGTACTCCGAGATATTTTCCTAGATTGTCTGTACGCGTAATGTGCAGGGCTTGACTGATACGACATGTAGTGGCTAGCTGTATGTTCTTGGAAAAGAAAATTTTCATTTTAACAGTGTTCACTTTCTGCCCAAAATCCTTACAGAATTCCTCCAAAGTTTTAGTGATTACTTGCGTCTGGGAATCTGACGCTTCAACAAAAAAAATCAGGTCATCTGTAAAGAAAAGGTGAGATAGAAGAGGCCCGTAGAGCTCAATTTTATTGGTCTCCATCAACCTTGTCCCATTTACCTAGAGATAAGATGACCTAGCCTCTCCATGTAGAGGACAATAAGATATGGAAATAATGGATCGCCTTGTCGAATCCCTCTAGAGGGGCTAAAAGGATCTGAGACGATGCCCTACCAAGCCACCTGCATAGTCACCATCGTGACACACTGCATAATGACGCCAATAAGATGATCTGGGAATCCAATATCCTCTAAAGTGTTTTGTATAAAGTCCCAGCAGATTCGATCATAGGCTTTTTCGAGGTCAACTTTTATCACTAAAAATTCAATCCTCCCTATCTTCCTTCGCATTGAGTGAATGACTTCCTAGGCGATGATGATATTATCCGTTATTTTACGGCCCAGGATAAAACTACATTGGTGCTCCTTCACTAAAAAGTCCAGATGATTTTTCAACTAGTTAACGATGACTTTAGAGATAATTTTGTAAATCACGTTACAAAGGCTGATCAGATGAAACTAGTTAAAACTAGACGGGGAGGGATTTTTGGGGATAACGACCAGGAGGGTTTGATTTAAATCCTTTTCCTATCAGTCCTGGCTAAAAGTTGCCTGTATGTACTCCATCACGGTAGGCCTGACCCTTCCCCATTGCTTCTGAAAAAAGAGCATTAAAACCATCTACTCTTGAGGCTTTATTCGGGTTCATACCAAAAATCGTATGATATATCTCAGTGGGGTGAAGGGCCTGTGCTAATTCTCGAAGCCTGTCCACTGCAATTGAAGGGAAAGCTCCCGATATCAGAAATTGGTAGGGATGTCCTTCCTCTTGGGTATATAGGTTGGCAAAGTAATCCTTGGCTAATTGGCTTAATTGCCCTTAATCTGTGACTACTGTCCCTTGGGAGTCCTTAAGACTTGCTATCTTCATCGTCTTTCGTTTGGACAGAGTTAGGGTGTGGTAATATTTAGTATTCCGATCTCCCTTCGAAATCCAGTCGCACCAGGCTTTCTGGTGCTAATATATTTCTTCTTCACTCAAAACCTGCGACAGCTCCCCGCTCAACTGTTCTTCCAAGGCTAACAGAGGATATAGATTATCATCGGTCATGGCATTCTGATTGCCCTGTAATCTTGCTAACATTAGTTTTTTTGATGGAATATATTCCCAAAATCGAAACGATTCCATCTTGTGAGTTGTTGGGAAAATTTGGCTAGAGACTTACTCAAAGTCTCAGCTGTCGATAACCAATGCTCTGCTACCACCACTTCGAAACCTAGAGGAGTTAGCCAAGCATTCTGAAATCAAAAAACTGGGGATCGTAATTGCCTCGATGCTGAATGCTGAAGATGGATCCATATGGTCCAATGGTCAGACCCTAAGAAGGGGAGGTGGTAATTAAGTGCTTGTGGGTAGGTTTGTATCCACTCTATCGTTTTGAAGACTCGATCCAATCTAGCTTGTACCATGTCATTCTGAAGACTCAAGCCGACGTAACCCAGATCATAAAGGCTACTTGCATGTAACCATGCTTGGAATTGTTTGTTCACAACAACTCCATCTTATTCCCTCAATCCTCACTCCTGTGCGCACCATCCAATGTTTCTAAAGTTACATGATGGTATCCTATACTTGGAAGCTGTAAGCAATATTATTGTCAAGAAAGCTTGAACAACATTTTCTTAAGTAGGAGCTGATATTCTATTATGTCGATGGAAATTTATTTTTAATTTGGTATATCGTATTATCAAATCAAACTTCAAAAAGATATAACATAGTTCAAGCTTCAAAAGATAGTGAACTGCTAATAAAACTTTCTATTGAAAACTGTCAAAAGGATTTGAAGTCTTGTTTTCCATATTGTATTTCAACGGGTGGCAGACTGACTTGAGTGTTGGCATTGTTATTGTCTGCTTGCTTACTTCCATACTATTGTCGTAACGGAACTTTGATAACTTTCTATCACCAAATTTCAAACACTATTTATTTCCCCCATCTTTGCAATGATATGAAATTGTTGAGTTCTATGAGTGGGAAGATGGAGGAGGAAAAAAGATTAAATATTGATTGTGGATGTGGAAAGTCTTGGCATGTCATTGGTTTCCCAGAAGTCGCTATACTGGGCTTTTGTGTTGTATTGTTTATATCCAACTTGATGAAAAGATTATACTGGGTTGATGTTACAATTATTGGCATGGTAATTAAATATGATACGTCCAACTATGTTCTGCATATTGATGATTCCCATAATGTTTAATTATAATATTAATTAATTTAACATGTTTGTATTTAATAATTTTTTGATATAAAGTATTAAACATAACAAAATTTATGAAATATCTTAAAACTAATAACAAAATATAACATCAAATATGTGAAAATAATGTTAATAAAAATAAATAAATTGCTGTTATTTTAAATTTGTATGATTATGATTTTTTGAAGATAAGCTTGATGAAAAATTATAAAGTATATAGTACAATATATTGAAGGATTATTTTAAAATTTTTAAAAAATACAAAATATTTAATAAATTTAAAGAATTATCTAAACTAATACTTAATAATGATCGATACTGGTACAATATCATACTATAAATAAACTAATACCGGTACCGACAAAGTATTCATAACATTGTATTCTAGCCTAAAAGAATCAAAGCCCCTCTTTGAGCAATTGAAAAGGAAGATGATTTGATGTGAAGCTTATGGTGCAATTCAATGAATTCCACAAAAACTGGAAAATATAAGTAATAATAACTGCATATAGGCAACGACAATAATGGCATTTGTGAATTGTGATTATGAATGGGTTGGATTGTTGGAACTTGGAACTTGGAACTTAGAATTAAATTGTGAATTGAATTTGTTATTTATGTTGGGTTGGAATTGGATACTTGGAGGATTGTAGTTTAACGAAATGAATCAATGATGCACGTTTTTTTATAATCTTGGTGGTTTGGTTGTGGTTTGATTTATATATGATTTATTTATCTTAACTTTTTTTAGGAAGTTGGTGAATGAAATGCAATGAACATGTATGAATTGAATGTTGAAAGTTTCAACTTAAAACTGAGAATGAGAATATAAAATAATCTTGTTAGTATTTAAACTTTAAAGTAAATAATTAATTAATCTAATATTTTGTTACATATTCTTAAAATTAGCTAATAGTATTGGTAAATAATTAATTGATATAATATTTTGCTACATATTCTTAAAATTAGTATAATAGTATTGAGTATAAAATAATGCCATTGCCAATTAATAATAATATGACTATGGAGGAGGAGCCAAGGATGTCCTTTTAATTGTATAGTAAATTAGTAATAAAACTAAAATCTAATCAATTGTATTTCTGAATAATTGACATTTTCTAAGTGTATAGTTGATTTATATAATTGTATCTTTATTTTCTTCATTTTAGAAAAGCATGGATCTATTGATTACTTCAATTATCCATTAGCAATCTCTTTAAAAAAAGTTGTCAAGTTGATTAGTTGATTGATTAGTAATGACAATTAAATTGTTAGGCATATCATAAAATAATCCAAGAAAGCTAGTAGATTTAGTTTCAAATGCCTCCTAAATTTGTCAAATCATTGCATTGTTTATCATAAGAAGAGAAGACTCTGGTTTTTCTTTTCTTTCACTTTTTAAAGAGACACGAAAAGATAAGGAAGGAAAAGCAATATAGTAGAAAGGAAAAATAAGTGTATTTTGAATTTTGTTAGATAAAATATGATTGTGTTGGATGAAAATGAATTGTATATGATGTAATCATACAAAATAAGCTATATTACATATGATGGACATACGTATTATGTAATTATGAATGTTGAATTGTTGGTTTCTAACTTATTGATGAATTGTGTTAGATGAAATTGAATTGTGTATGATGTAATGAAACAATATGAGTTATATTACATATGATGGACATGCGTATTATGTAATTGTGTATGCTGAATACCTAAATTGTTAGTTTATGACTTATTGATAAATTGTGTTAGATGAAATTGAATTGTGTATGATGTAATAATACAAAATGAGTTATATTACATATGATGAACATGCATATTGTGTAATTGTGTTTGAATAATTGAATTGTTGGTTTCTGACATATTGATGAATTGTGTAAAATAAAATGAGATTCGTTATATGAAATTGAATTGTGTATAATTTTAATATATCTATTCATTTATTTTTACAGATAAATGGAAGAAAGTTCAAGTACTCCTGATCAAACGACTTCAGAAAGATGTAATAACCTAGCTTGGGCTCATACTACTTTGGTCCCAAGTATAAAGAACCATACAATTTGTTTGTTTTGTAATAAGCATTTGAAAGGTGGAGAATCACCAGATTAAAGAAGTATTTAGTTGGGGTTAAAGGAGATGTAGAATTTTGTAAAAAAGTAAGTCATGATGTGAAGTAGAAAATGAAAACTTTGCTTGAAGAATATTAACACGAGAAAGATAGAAAGGAGAATTATCAAATTGGTTGTTGATAGATGTAGATTGCATTATATTTTTATAGGTAATTTGATATGTGTTTAGTGGTTAATTTAATGGCTAAATGCCCAATTTGGGGCCAAAAGTTATTGAGTTTGATCTGTAACATCCCATCACCGATAGGAAGGGTAAAATAGTAATTTGGAATGGTTATGAGTACTTAGGATTGTCTTGATAGGTTCATGCATCCACACACACGTGAATAGTAAATTTTGCACATGTAAATGACTGTACATGCATTCATGACATTTCCCGGTATAATTGTGAATAAATGTGATTGTTATGAAAAATGTGATTTTTATATTGGAAAAATTGATTGGAGATGGTCATTGAGGTTTGAGAATTTTTAGTGAATTTTAGAAATTTTTCTGAAAAATTTCGGTGTAATTTTTGGACTAGGAAAAATGTCAAGTGGCAGACTGATGGTTTACCGGTAGTGGAAATGATTGTCCAATGGCACTGGACATTTAGATAAATGACTTTTGGATTTATTAATTTGAGCCATTGGAATTTTGGGAGAAATTGGAGTAGAAATTGAATTTTTATTGGAAAGGAAATAAGTGAGGGCATAAGCATGTGACATGTGGCAAGTGACACTTGTCACTTGCCTAACATGCCACCATGTCATAGGTTTAAATAAATATCACCCTTTCTTAGTCATTCACGATGCCTTCATAAGACCAAACTCCTTTGTTTTTCTTCTCATCCGAAGCCTCCCTTTTTCCTCCTTCTTCGTAGGTTTTCTTCTTCTTGTTAATTGTTACCAAGCTCTACCTACATAAAAGCTCTCTTATCCTACTTATTTTCTCTTCTTTTGTTTACAAAAAATACAAACCTAAGCTTTTCCCCTTAAGAAGATGATGGTCGTGTGTGGTAGGGAAAGTTAGGAGGATTGTGAGATTTTGAAGTTTAGAAGTTTTGGAAGCTTGATTAGGTAAGAAATGTGTTTTAAGTCATGAATTACTAGTTAAATGCATTATTTGTGATGTTATTTAAAGTTAATTGCATGGAAATTGTGGATGGAGTATATGGGTGTGTGTGTGTGAATTTCTTGCTTAGATGAATGATAAATGATGTAGAATTGGATGAATGTATAGTAGAAATGTTTTGGAAGTGAAAGTAGGTTTAGAAGAGTATAGGAAAAGGAGGGATGTTTGAGTGTGTATTGCTGCCATTTTGTGGACTTTTGTTCAAGTGGAGGGTTTGATTTGGTTAGGTTGTTATATTGAATGAATTGAGTGATATAATTAGTGTAGAAATGGTATGGAAGGGATAGGAAATGTGTTAGGATGAAAATCTGAAATTTGATTTGTGAATGTTTCAATGTTTTGACCATAACTTTTTCTATGATTGTGAAATTGAGATGATTCTTGGCTTGAATTAAACTAGAGGAGTTTGACTAGATTTCTTGTGAAGGAAGTGATGTCCAATTTTGGCTTGAAGAGTTTCAAATTGTGACTTGAACGTGGTAATGTGTGTAGGGATGAACAGTAGTTCCAGAATTGCATTTTTGTAAACTGAAACTTTAGGAATTTTTCTAGGTTGATTAAGGCAGATTTTGCTAAATTGGTCTTCATGAAAGTTGTAGCTTTTCTTGTTAGCTTTCTATTTCTATAAAGTATGACATTTTTGGATGTTGAGTTTGAAAGTTATGATCTGTTGACTTTGGGATGTTTTCCAAAGATTCATGTGCTTGCTTGTGAAAATGACCATAAGTGTAGGTTTTATGGATACTGTGTTTTGAGGCAAATTCTAGACTGTTATGGTTTGAAGTGGCTCAATTGGCCTTATTGAAAGTTATAGAGGAATGTCTTATCTTTTTAATGATGTATAATATGACATTTTTGGATGTAGGAATGGTAAGATATGAATTTTTGAAGTTTAGATGTGGTTTAGGGTGAAATTATGGGAGCAGAAGCTTTGATTGAGATTTTGACCTTTTTAGAAGTTGAATTTGCTTCCAAGTTCTTCATGAGAACTGTATAATGTGTTCTGATCTTTCCATTGAAATAAATCATGGAATTTTTGGACAATGGGATAGGAAGTTATGAATTTTAGAAAGTTGTGTTACTGTTTGGGATGACACTTATTGGGCAGTAATTTTGATTCGGATTTTGACACCTTTAGAGGTGGAATTAGTTTTCTAGTCCTTCATGGAAATTGTATAGCTTTCTTTTATCTTTCTATGGATACCAAATTTGTCAAATTTGGACTCCTAAGTGAAAAGTTATGCAAGTTGGAAGAAGAGAGGAATGAGTGGAAAATAAAAAAAAAAGCGAAAAAGGCAACTCGAAGCCTCGCGGTCGCGACGACGTCGCGTCGCGAGGCGGCTCATAAAAGAGCCTTCTCGCGATCGCGAGCCGTCGCGCATGCGGTGAGGCTCACCGACTCACCTGCCCTTCCTCCACTCTTTTGCTTATAACTTGTCCATCCGACCTCCGATTGACTCGATTCTTGAAGCATTAGATTCATAAGACACTCCTATACCTCTCTATAAGAATTTGTGGATTTTGAGATCAAATTGGAAATGATGGATTGAATCAAAGTGAGAAGAACAATTAAACAAGTATGAGGTGATTATTTTCAGAACATCCGTTAGTGTTTTAGCAATACCTTGACCTATAGAAATCCAAATTGAGTAATTTTGGAGGCTATGGATTCCTATCATATAGGGGAACATTTATATTGATGATAGGTTGCCTAGGTTACCTTATTTTGACTATTTCATTCATCGGGAATAGTATACCCGAAAGTGTTTGTTTTAGAAAAATTGAAATAAGTCTATAAGCAATTAATTGCGAGTGTAATGGTTTTACTGCGGCTTAAACCTAGGAATAAATGAGTTTTGATATGAGAGTGGTCTTGTTATGAAATTTATGGAATGATACCAGGATTGTCACAAACATGCATTGTACACATTTCAATTCCTGCATGTGCATTACTATACACTTCTGATTGTACAACTTATGATATATGTGTATTTTAATTGTTATAGAGGCGCATTTGGAACGTCAACCCACGAACGTTGCCGAAACTTCCAGGAACTAGCTTCGGAAGCAATTTGTGAGTAACCTAGACAGTTTCTCTCAACTATTGTTTGCTTATGATTTTATAGTGGATAATGATAGATTGTGATTTGATTGCGGATTCCGGACCGAAGGTCCGATGACTGTGTACTGAGGAGTTGCGATATTGAAGTGCTACTTGTATGTGAATATGAGACCTATGTGTTTATAATGTGACTTATTGTGGCATATGCATGCGTACTTATGATGTGATCGATTGTGACATATGCATTTCATTCACGAATGCATAATCAGATAATGACAGTTGTGACCGGAGCAGCCACCGATTAGA
>JAOSBK010008479.1:0-13249 GCA_027568895.1 Erythroxylum shatona
ATTTCTTCTCCCAACCGATGATTATTTCATTACATTTTCATATTATTTTTTATCTAACTGTGACGTTAAATTTTTCCGTCCGTATAAATTCAGTGAACACTTTCACTGCGTATCTGCGCAGAGTTTACCTGCTAGTATATATAAAACATCAAAGGTGATGACGACATATTAGTCAAAAATTAAATTTGTCTTCGATGACGATTTCTTGTTTTGTTTTTTTCTTTTTCTTTTAGTTGAACACGTAATTCATAATTGTCTATCATTTCTCTTTCATTCATTAATATGTTCACACGTATAGGCTATACTAGAAAGTGACACATGAAAAACGATGAAAGCTACTATTAAAACAAAATATTTTTTAATTGTATTCTTGAGAGAAGGCAGATGCTTCCTTTATATTTTAAAAAAATTTAAAAATTTTATTTATAAAAATTTCAATTTTTCAATTTTTAATTTTTAAAATTTGAGAAAATTCCATCTCTTAAGTTTCGATTAAAATATAACAATAAAATGTACATGATATGAACATCAGGCTATGCTAATTAAATGTCACTATTAAATTATTAATTTAAGTTAAATTTAATTGGTTATAATCGGTTTACACGATAATTACTATATTAGTGACATAAATTATTAGTTTGATTCAGATTTAATTAGTTCAATTCAAGGTTAAAAATTGGGGCAATTTTTTATAAGCATCATGTGATTGGTACAAGTGCGATATTTATGTAACGTATTTTTAATGATTATTTATTAATCAAAGTTTAATAAAAAAAATTTTCAAGAACTAGAAACTACAAAGAATTCTTAAAAATTTTTTAGAAGTTAAATAATTGTAATTAACAAAAAAAGATAATGTATCGTACAAAGTTAATAACCTCTTAGTAACCCATCAAACTTAACCATACAACAATTGCTTAGATCTAACTAAAGTCACGGGCTTGGTCATTATCATCTAAACACCTTACGGCCAGGCGTTCGTCACATCATCCAAGTTCCTCCAGGATGAGTGTGTTGAAGGATTTAAGCTGTTTTATCACTTCCTCAACACGTGTTCCACTTTCTTTTGCTATTGTTTAGGGACATTGCACATTAGTGCTTTGATTTATGTCACCAATAAACAAATTCATGGGCTACGTGTTTCTTATTTATAAGGACCAAATGTCTATATATATTGTCAATGTATTAAAGTTTTTAGGTGTGAATAAAAAGGCAATTCATTCTCCACTCAAAGTATATATTCTATCTCTTTCTACACTTGGTATTTGAGCCCATTATGGACTGTGGGAAGGAAGTTAAAGAAAAGACAAGCAAGTGAGAGTGTATAATGACAAAAAAGGGTGAAATGGCTTCTAACAACATTAACTCAAGTGCTCATAATGTTCCTATTTTCATTGAAACCAATTATTAGTTATGGTATGTGAAAATGAGAACTTTATTTAGGTCATAAGAATTGTGGGATTTAATGGAAAATGGTTTTGGTGAGCTTGCAAATCCATATCAAGCTACATAATTGACAATAACCTAAAGAAATGAGTTGAAGGAGAAGCGGAAGAAATATGTGAAGGCCCTATTTTCATCTAACAAAGCCTAGATGATGCTTTGTTCCCACGAGTGATAGGAGCAACTACCTCAAAGGAGACATAGGATTTGCTACAAGAACACTATCAAGGGTCTAGCAAAGTGTTGACTAACAAATTGTAAACATTGCGTTGCAATTTTGAGAATTTGACAATGAAGCCGACAAATACAATTCAAGATTTATTTGTAAGAATCTCTGCCCTTGTAAATCAAATTCTCTCTTTTAGCGAGGATTTAACAAAACATAAGGTAGTTGAAAGGATTTTAAGGAGTTTCCTACCTAAGTTCGACCATGTTGTTACTGCTATTGAAGAATCCAAGAATTCATCTAATTGTTCCTTAGTTAAGCAAATAGGTTCTCTTAAGTCAAATAAAGCTTGTTAAATAGATCAATTAAAGCTTCCATGGAGCAAGCTTTTAGACGATGGTCGATATGAAGAAATCTAAAGGTACAAGAACATATGGATATGGTAGTAAAAGAGAATCTGGACATGGTCGTTGTGGCTATAACTAAGGTCGTGGTGGTTTAAATGGTTGGGAAAGAAACCGAAGTAATGTAAATTCTTTTCCTATATGCTGTCATTATGTTAAAACTAATCATTTGGAGAAAAATTATTGACACAAAAATAAATCTGACCATAGAAAAAATGTAGTTCAATGCTATAATTGTTAAAGATTTAGTTATATAGCTAAGAATTATGAAGGAAAAGATTAAGTTAATTTTTATGATGAAAAAGATAAGGGGTTAGATAATTTATTGATTGTTTATTTAGTTCCTAATGTTGATATATCGTCTGAAGTGTGGTATCTAGATAGTAATTGTAGTAATCATATGACTGACAACGGAAGTTATTTTTGTGGAAATTGATGAAACAGTAAAATCTAAAGTGACCATGTTAGACAACAGTCAAGTTCAAGAGTGTGGTATAGGCATAATTGATGTAAGTTGCAAAATTGGTAGGAAACTCATCCATGATGTCATGTATATTCCAAATTTGGGTAACAAAATTTTAAGCTTAGGAAAATTATTGAAGAAAGGTTATTATATTGTATCTGACAATGAAGAATCCATGATTTATGACAAAAGGAGTAAAAATTTGTTCCATTTAGTAAAAATGTCTCAAGTCTTCACAATTTGATCTTGTTGCATTTATTCCCTAAGTGATGATACAGTCGAAAGATGGTTACAGGTCTACCAACAATACAAAACCTTAATCCTTATAAATGTGGACCTTGTATTTTTGAGAAAATCATGGTGAAATGTTTCTAATAGACAAATCTTGGAGAGCCATTAAGCCTTTAATGCTTATTCATGTTGATATTTATGGACCAATGTAAACACTGTTCCTGAAAGTAAAAGTTGGTATTGTCTTATCTTTGTTGATGATTTCTAGAGAATGACATGATTATATTTCCTAAAGCAAAGGTTATTAATTTTTTCAAGAAAGTTAAAGATGAAGTGAACGAATTTGAATGTTCAATTATGAAACTCCAAATTGATCATAGTGGAGAATTTACATCTAAAGAATTTAAATTATTTTGCAACCATTTTGGTGCTTAGAGGCAACTAATAGTAAAGCTATACGCCACAATAAAATGATGTAGTAGAATAAAAGAACAAAAAAAAAATGTTGAAGAAATGATGTAGTAGAATAAAAGAACAAAAAAAAAATGTTGAAGCAAGCAAAAGCATGTTGAATGATAAACATCTTCCACCAAGCTTTTGGGTAGAAGCAGTGGCTACTACTGCATATGTTGTCAACCAAATAGCAATTGAAGGAAGAACTCATTATGAAGCTTGGTTTGGTAGAAGGCCCAATGTCATTCATCTATGAGTTTTCGATTCTATTGCCTATGCTTACGTGCTATTAGGATTAAGAAGGAAACTTGATAAGAAAAGTATCAAATGCATTTTCATCGGTTATATTAAAGAGACAAAGGGATATAGATTTTTTAATCCCATGACTAAAAAATTGATTATCAGTTGTGATGTCATCTTCAATGAAGAAGATCCTTGAGATTGGATAGGAAATGGTGCTCGCATTACCACTGGAGGTATTATAGAATCTAATATAAAGTCTTTTGACTTGAATTCTATTTTTGGTGGAAATAGCATTAATACACCAGCTTAATACATAAAAGACTCTACTTTAGATTCTCCTCCAAGAAAAGTAAGAAACTTGTCAGAAATTTAGGCCAGCTTTGAAGATGTAGCTAATAAGGAAGAATAGGTTAGAGCAATAAAAGAAGAATTGGCAACTATTTTAAAAAATCAAACCTGGACTCTAGTTGATTATGAGCCTACCTTGTTTGTTAAGAGTTATGGTAATAATTATTTTGATGATATGTTTATGTACGGATTAAATAATTATACTAGTGATTCCTTTATCATAATGAATAACGAAGGCTTTTGATATAACTGATTTGGACTCCTATATTATTTTGTTGGGGTTATAAATTGTTCAAGATGCAATTGGGATCTCTCTTTCTCAAAAGAAGTATGCTATAGATTTACTGAAGAGGTTTGGCATGGTGAATTGCAAGGCTATCAAAACTCCCTTTAATGATAATGATAAATGTCTCTTAAAAGATGGAGTTGAAAAGGCAGATGATAAGTTTTTTAGAAGATTAGTGGAAGGTCTGATGTATCTCACACACTCTCGACCTAATCTAATGTTTGTAATAAGCTTGATTCTTGATATATGCATAGTCTAAGTAGACATCATCTTGGGGCTGCTAAAAGAATATTGAGATATATTCTAGGTATAATAAGTTATGGGATCAAGTATGTGAAAAATGAAAGTAAGGATCTTATAGCTTTTACAGACAGTGATTAGGTTGGTTTAGTAAATGATAGAAAAATCACAATTGGATTTGTGTTTTGCTACAGTGGACGAGCTACTTATTAAGTATCAAATAAACAATAGGTGATTGCTTTGTTCAATACAAAAGCTAAACATATAGCTGCCACAACCACTGCTTATCAAGCAATAAGGTTAAAAAGGATTTTGTAAGAATTGGAATCGAAGTAAGTTCAGCCAAAAAAAGATTTATTGTAATAATAAATCTATAATAAATCTCTTAAAAAATCTTTTGCACCAAGGCAAAACTAAATATATCAAAACTCAATATCATTACATCATATTATAAGTCGCTAAAGGAGATCTTGAATTACTTCATTGCAAAACTGAAGAGCAACCTATAGTTATGATGACAAAAGCTCTCATAGAGAACAAAGTGCAAAAGTTTTGCATCATGATTGGAGTTACCTCTTTCCTTGAATTAATAGGGTAATATCGACTAATTCAAGTTTTTAATCACTTCCTCAACACATGTTCTATTTTTTATTGCTACTATTTAAGAATATTATATGTTAGTGCTTTTATTTGTGTCACCAATAAATAAATTCATGGAGTATGTATTTCCTATTTGTAAGGACCAAATGTTTATATATATTGTCAATGTGTTAAAATTTTTTCGTGTGAATAAAAAGGCAATTTATTATCCACTCAAAGTATATTTTCTTTATCATTCTACAATGTGTTTGTTAACTAGTAAGCTTCTTGGGCATTCATGGTGGGTACTATCTCCAAGCTCATTTCATCACCATTTCCCTTGCTATATGCCTCTCTAAGTATTATCCATGCTAAATCTGATGCTATATTTCTTTTCTTTAGCTGCACTACAACCCACAGTGATACTCCACTACAGTAAAATGACTTCACAATCTTCTCATCTACTTGGGATCAATTTCTTGGTGCTTCTAACTTTTTTCTTTCTTCGAATGGATTCTAGCTTCACTAACTTCCATTCACAGATATTCACTATTTAGTTACTATGTTCCTTGCTATTTATCTTTAATTCCTTGTTTAAAGTTTTCTTTTCCTAAATCCCATGTCGCTTATTTTACCAGATGCAACCTGATGATGGATCGTTCATCCCATTAAACTTTTTCTTTTATTACTTAGACCATAACAAGGCTCCATATACTTCAATGTGGTTATCTATGCTCTAATTTATCTTGTAAGTTCATCATCCTTTAATCATAACTAACATATGCATTATTTAAGCTTATGTTATTAGGCTTGTGTTATAAGTATAAAGAATTGTTATGGAATGGGTTTATAATCGTTTCTGTCTATGTAGCTAGTCCATCAATGTCCTCCTTATTGTTGCCTCTCTTACATAATAGTGATCAGATTTATTTTCCAAGCTTCCACAACTTTAGGACTATAGCCCTTTATAAACTTGTGATCATCAATTGTTCCCTAACCTATTGCTCCAATTCAACTATCAACTCTTTTATGTCTTTATGCAATCCATTAAAATACCTATCATTTATTTCTTTTCATAATTTATAGAAACATGATGTAAAGACAATAGTGTACACTACCTCAGCCTTTTTAGAGGTATTCCTTAATGAGCATATGCAATCTATAAATTTAAAACAATTTAGACTTCCCTTGTGAAACTGGCAATACCCTATAATCTGTCTCCATTTCACACTAGAATACCTATAGCCAAAGAATAAATGGGTTAAAGATTTTGAATCCTCTGTGCAAAGGTAGCATCTATTATTCAAACATATGAATTTAATCTTTTCTATGGTATAAAGCATGTTCTTAGGAACTACCTACAATAAGAGAGCAGCCTTAGGAAGTTGATAATTATGCCACATCACTCCAAACCCCTGGATCTTTTAACATCTCATCATAAGCCCCTCTTTAAAATATTTATTTGTAAACATCCTTAAAGGATGTTATACCTAAATATATCTATTAGGACATGAATATCTAATTACTGGCTTAGCAAAGTATGTATGAGATTAGATGGACATTTGCTTCATTAGTTGTCTGCCTTCCATGTATTAACTTTAGAGTTAATATAATAATTGTAACGATCTACACATGTGTTACATATTGATTATTGGCATAATTCAATTCCAATTGTCAAAATGAAAGGAAGCACTCTCCTTACTACCCATCATGCATTTAAAACTATTAATTAGCTTATTCTTCAGTTTAAGTAATTAGCCCATAAACTACGAGAAGGAAGACATTTTGTAGATTGTCCCATTTTCTCTTTCCCCTCAAGAAATATTTATGAATCCATATAACCTAAATGGATTCCTTACAATTCATCAATCTTCATAATCTCGTAGAAAAAACCTAATTACTAAACCTCAAGGGAGTAATGCTAAGCCTCCTCTCTTCCATTGGCCTACATACCTCCTCCTAAGTTACCTTGGTATTATAGATTATGAATTGACTGTCCACATAAAGGAATTTCCTAACAAAACTTTTCCAATGCTTTGGATAAAACTTTTAGGCAATATCACATGTGAATACCAGTGCATATATAAGGAGCATAATCTTATCTTTATTAGTTGGACTTTACCTATAAAGGATAACGATCTATTGTACCAATTTTCTAATCTTCTGCTTTCTCTAATAAGGGTATGTAATCCTTGAAGTATAGCTTCCTAGTAGATATAAGTAATCTAAGGTACATAAAAGAAGTGGTTTTGACCTATATTCCTGTGATTGATGCCAACTAACCAACTTCTTGAGAGGCTTTATCAGAAAGAATCATATAACTTCTACTAGTTTTTAACCCTAAACTTGATAGTTGTTTAAAATGTGATCATAAACGTCATAACGTTATAAAATAACTTGACATGAGCTGTGGAGAATAATAGAGGATCATTAGAAAAGGATAAACCAAAAAGTTGCATCTTCTTATATTTACTTTGGGACTTGAATTTGTGATCCATATATATTTTATGTTTAAGTAACCTTGTGATAGCTTCCATACGTAGAATAAATAAATAAGGGGATTGGGGATCACCTTATCTTATGCCTCTCCCTCCTTTAAAAAGCTTCATTGGCTTAACATTAATAAGTACACTGTAAGAGGTACTTGTGATGTATGACTGGATCTATTTCCTCAAGATGTTAGAAAACTCAAATACTTCCAAAAGGTTAAGAATGAAATCTCTTATGCCAATAACTAATTGCCTCCTAACAATCTGTTCTTAATGAAAGCCCCTTGAGTTAAACTGATTCTAGGCTTGATAACCCTTTTCAACCTTGAAGCCAATATCTTGGATATAACTTTATAAAAAAAATTTCCATTAAATATATGTCTAATTCATTAAAATAACATAGGTTAGCAATTTTTGAAATGAGACATATGAAGGTCTTATTGATCTCCTTAAGCATCTTCACCTTCTAATAAAATTCCATCACTATATTGGTAACCTAATACTTGATTCAATGTCATACTTTCTGGTGGAACTTCCATTTAAACCATCTAATCTTGGATCTTTGTCAAAATTCATCTTTAGCATAACTCTCTCCAACTCAAGATCCTAAATAAGACCACTCAATAGTTATCTTTCTCCTTAGTAAAATGATTTGAAATGAAAGATTTTAGGACTTATGTTATAGAGTTTGCTAGACCAGTTGTTCCAAGAGAGTTTCTAAAGAATGCATAGGCTTCCTTCTTGAGTTCCTTCTGCGTATTAACCACCTTTTAATTCCCTACTTATAAGGAGCTTATATTATTTGTATTTTTCCTTTCAATGAATGCGTTATGGAAATAGTGTTATAATCACCTTCATTAAGCCAAAGGCATCTGGAATTTTGTTTAAGTATGAAATTGTAACCTAATATTTAGTGTAAGCTTCAAGTGTTTTCTTCTCCTCACTTAGCCAATATGAGTCTCTTAGATCCTTATGTACTTCTTATTGGATATCCTCTAAAGCTACTTCTGAAGCTGAAACCTCCATAGAGGAACTCCTATTTCTTTTGGTATTAAGGATTTTAAGCTCCTTTTTCATGGCTTCTAATTTTTTGACATAAATGTAGGCTTTACATTTTGTTATTGACCTTCATAGTCCTCTCTAAATAACTCCCTCAAACCCTTCATCATCTAAATTATAATTATTAAATCTAAAAAGGTACCTTCTTTTGTTTATAATGAATACCACTTATGAAAATTAGGGAATGATAAGAAATTAGGAGATTCATGATGGTTGCTCTATTCTTTTTGAATATCTTCGTCCAATCCTCATTAATTAGGACTCTATCTAATTTCTTGCTTATGCTTCATCATTGGCTTTTCTTATTAAACCATAAATAGAAACACCCTTCAAACCTCATATCACTTGTCCCTAATTTCTTTACACATCCTTTCAGTCCCTCTTTAAAGTTCTTGATAGCTACATTATTAGTGGCTTTAGATGGATATATAGTACTATCAAAATCCCTTTGTATCACACATGATTCCTTGATGTTAGCTTGAATACTAACTAAGTCATTTCGTAGTGTTTGCCTTTGGAATTCATGATTAGAGTCATATGCAAAAGATATAGCTAATTTTGTATTCTCTTGGACAAACCAAATCGATAAGTTCATTAACTAATCACTTTCTTATAATAAATTAACCTTTACCAACTTCAGATAAAAACAACCACAATCCTACTATAGTGATGGTATTGGTGGTTGCCTGGTTGGACAAAAAATTCCAACATTTCCTAAGGTATTGGAGAGATTTATATAGTGTAGCCTTGTATTCTTCTAGTAAATGAAAGGGAAAATTTTATAATTTAATATATCTAAATAATGTTTAAGTATGCATTTTGACATATCAATAGAAATTATAGTAATTTGTTGTAAAATAACAATATGACCAGTACGAACAAAAAATCTTCTTTTAGTAAAATCAAATATTTGATCACTTATGATTTTCCTTACTTAAATTATGGACATCTAATTTATATTTTATTATTGTGGGAAGTATTTTTATAAATATCTAGTCTTATTCTTCTTGTTGAAAGGTATATTGGGTTCTTTAAATTTTTTTACCAAATGTTATTTTTTTTATCAAAGAAGTAATATTTATGTATAATTGATCCAAATCAAAATGTCTCTTGATGGCTTGAACTTGGAACTTACATCCCATTATAGACAACATAGAAGGATTTAGAGATATTCATATATATGTGTGTGTGTGTGTGTGTGTGTGTGTGTGTGTGTGCGCGCGTGTGTGTGCGCGTGTGCGTGTATGTGTGTGTGTGTGTAGGACTGGCTATTTTTCAGTTTATTAATTAGGGTTTTTGACATTTTTAGTTGTTTACCTTTTCTAAGTCAATTTACAAAAACATCTATATAGAGTGCTTTACCTCTTCAACAATCATTATAACAGTGTTAAAGTGATTATTTAGTTACATAAAGTTTCGTAAATGAATACCAATTTGTAAATATCCTTATCTTATCTCCCTAATAACATTTAATTAAGGACTAACGACGCTTAATTTTGTCATGAATTAGCTTTGTATAATAAGTTACTCCTTTATGGGTACCTTCAAAACTCGCCTAATCTCATGGAATGGGCTAGTATTTTCTTTTCTGACCTTGATGTTTAAGCTCTCTAAGATTACTAAGATTTGTGAGATATTCTCTTTTTGGAGATTGAAAAGTATAGAAACAAATTAACATCGATCAGGGACATGGAATCAGTGTCAAACTCATAATGGTTGGAGAGACTAAGAAATTAATAAGTATATCAATACCTTATCAAGAGTGGGTCAGACACTAAATTCAGGACTCAAAATTTGAGAACTTATAGAAATAGAATTTCATTATCCTTAGACTTCTTTTATGTAGCTCTAATATATGGTATCTTAATAAGTATTATATAACGAGAAGGATGTAATTATACTATATTTATTTTATCATCTTATCGCAATAATAAAAGAAATATATCTCCTTATTCATAGACGTAGGTCACATATTAGTTAAACCGCATAAATTATATGTTTTTTGCTTCATATATTTTCTTTTTATATTATTTCATTTGTGCAATAATTGGAATTAAAGCTTATGGTTTCTTTGTGAATCTAGGGCTTGCTATCATAATGTTTACCCACAAGTTCAATAATAAGAAATTCAATGGATTGAATGATTTCACTCTAGAGAAGGTGACAAGGAGGGTGATTCTTATTAATAAAGATGCATAATATAGTTGGAAGGCGAAGAAAAACAACCACAGTGCTTAGAGACATTAGAGAATGAAACAATTTTGCCAAAGATACATAGCATTATACTATTGAGTTTTTAGAGTAATGCTCTAAAGGCAATCATTTTTAGCACTTTTATACATACTTTATTTTGATCAATAAAGTGAAAGGAAATTTTCATTAATTTGATATTCATATTTATGAATTGATGTTGACCTTAAATCGAGTTAATGAAGTCCATGACATAAAATATAGCATGAAGGAAATTATGATGAGATCATGATAATCATATTCCTATCATATGCAATTATGTTAGTATCTGAATTATCCCTAGTCATAGGATTAATGATACATGACATTGCTAATTCGGATAGACTAGCACATGTTATACTCCTTGATTTGATCAAGTATTGGATCTCATAAACTATTAGCATGAGATGTTTAGAGTTAACATGTGGATGCTTACTAAGAGTAGTAAGTACATCAGATGACCCGCTATGAGATTATCATATGGATGATTTATCAAATGTTGATGATTAATCTCATCATAGTAATGGTGCAAATATCCTTAGACTTGAGGTACTCAAGGATATCTTGTATATTGATTCTATGCTTTGACATCATTCCTTGTTGCCTCAAGACGAGGTCACCCATAGGGTGGTGATTAAGTATAGCTATTAGTTTTTGAAGGTAATTGGGTAGACAATAAAGGATTCACCACTTCTGATAAAAGGAGATGATACCCAAGACCTCTTGTTGGGGTCATTACTCAGGAGTATCTGATCAGATAAGTTATGTGTCATGACGAGAGTCTTCAATGACATATAGAGTAATGAGATTCTTAGGACAAGAACTATCATCACTTGGACCAGATGTGACGTAGTCAGTCTAGTAGGAGTTATAACATATTCATATAATCTGTTTATACATGCATTTGAGATTTTTTGCTTTCTGGGATGTCATGGGGTCGAAATTTAGATTCTGACACTTTTGCTACTTTATTGTGCATATGATGCATGAATCCATGTCTCCCCCAATAGTGGTATTAGAGCAGGGTCATGCATGCATTAGATGATGTATTGAACATGTGCAAAGTGTTTGCTGGGATGCGACTAACATGCATTTTGATTTGGAAAATTTCTTATAAACTGTAGAAATTTTTTTTTCTGATTTTCATTCACATAAATGTTTATAAGGTGTTATATAATGTTTCTATTAAAGGAAATTGCAATTGAATGTCATTTGCCATTTTATTTCGAATTAATATCCAGTCTGTTCATATGTTGGTTTCTGGGAATTTCTAGAAAACTGAATGCATGTGCTAATTTTGAAAATTTTGTAAATTTTTTAATGATTTTCTTTCACAAAAAAGTTTATAAGGTGTTATATCATGCTTTGTCAAAGGAAAATACAATTTAATGTCATTTGCTATTTTATTGCGAATTTAGTTTCAACCTGATGCATGTATGAAGTTTTGGGAAATTATGGAAATCTGATGAACATGCATGCTTATAAATTCCATATTCAATTTTATAAAAATTGTTTTTATGAATTTTATGCATGGATATGCAAGATAAGATGTTTCCACATTATGAGATGCATGAAACTTATTGTTAAATGATTATCTTATGCATGCATGAAGTAGAGTATGACTAGTGCTAGAAGTAATATGACAACTGTCATAAACATTTGATGTACTAGCTAATTACACTAACTTAATAAATAATTCCTAGGAATTGGTCTTTGGAATTTTTTATTAGACACATTTAGAATGTATATAAGACTATGAAAATTTTCTAGAATTAATTGAATTTGATTAATTAATAAATCAAGTCAAGGTCAACATTCGTCAACTTTTTGAAAGTTGATGGAGTTGACTTGTTTAATGACTTATGATGTATGTGTTTCGGTTATAAGACCTTAATAAAGTTCTTATGAGATAAGAAATGTATTATTTTGATGCTAGTAGCATACTAAGTGCATGCACTTGAAATTGTGGTTTTGAAAATTTTTTGGACATCAAATAAGTCTTTTTAGTGTCTAATAGGTTAACTTATTTATATTGATGATTTTGGCTGTAAAGATAGTTTTGGCAAGTGCCAAAATTGTCTACATAAATTTGAGATGACCCAGAGATATCATAGATGACTAATTGATGTTCAGGAATTTTAGAAACCCTAGGAATTAATTTAGAATTAATATAAGTAGAGCATAACATTTCCAGTGTGACTAGAAAAAGGCACATGTACTAGAATTAAAGTGTTTAATTTGGACATCAAAATAATTGAATTTTAAGGTTCCTAATCGAATCACATCCATAATTCGAATTATCGAAGACCAAAACTAGTACTCGATTCGGTTCAAGAGTTGAATGGAATCACAAACTGTAGATGCATAGTCAAGTCACATCCTAAATTAAACCTCCTTTGTGTGATATATGTATTAGATGCATTTTAAGGGTGGTTATGGACATATATGTATATATATATATCTACATATACATATACATATACATATATATATACATATACATATACATATACATACATATACATCTACATACATATACATCTACATATATATATATATACATATACATCTACATATATATATGTAGATGTATATGTATATATATATATATGTAGA
>JAOSBK010008508.1:0-13248 GCA_027568895.1 Erythroxylum shatona
TCGGTAATACTCTTCATCTTGTTTATGTTTATTATTATCCTTATACCATATCATGTATGGATTGGCATGATGATTTGAATATATTGCTTCCGCTGCAAATATGATTTCTAAAAAGTTTTGAAATCTACCGGTTCTCCAAATATAGCATGCTTTCTTTTTCCGATCCAAAATATTACTTTCTTCTATACAAATTTATTTGTATTTATAATCTTGTTATTTAAACGAGAAACTATGAATATATAAAAATATTGAGGAATGAGTAATGGAACTTTAATACGTATATATTCCTCATCATAATCATAATTTTGATTAGGAATTTACACAACTAAAATTCCACTTCTTCATCTCAATATTTGCCTATTTTCCTTTATCTCAATATCATATGCTTTTGAGGTTAAGAGTTTTGTATGAGAAATGGTGGAAAAGTTTCAAGGGAAGAACACAAAGAATGATATAGGTTAAGTATTATGCATTATACATAATGGATAGAAAAAAGAATACTGTAATAGTTTTAAGAGCTTTAGTAGACCTCACTAAAATTTTCTTTTTCTCATATATATTATATTGGGTGGGATAATTAACATATATAATAATTTTTCAGGACATAACAATTTGGATTATCAATTCAATTACAAGAGTAGGAAATGATAATATAGGGTCGAAAATATATGTCATATCTTTTGTTGGGGCTTAATGAAGCATGACATCTTTTGTTGGGGCTTAATGAAGCTGAAACTTATATGCAACTCCTCAATGATATGTTACCATTCATAATGTAACACGCCACTACCATAGAACATATGCTTAAAAATCCAGAAGATATCTAAGAACATATGCTGTGAGAATGGCATGTTAGAGCAATCGTAATCACTTATTATGGCGTCATAAAAACACAAGAATTTCAAAGGATCAACGTTTCCCATTTCATTAACAAAACATAACTTACGTCATAGCATTACATTTCATAATCCATATATTTACATTACAAAAAAATTGTGAGTTTATTGTTCAATACAAAAGGTTCACATGAAATGAGAAAAGTAAACAAACACATTCTAGCTAGACTCCTCAAATATCAGCTGACTAGACCTTTGGCCCATTCTTCCTTCCAAAATTAACAGAACTAAACTTCTATTAGTTTGCCTTAGAAGCTAAGTCTTCGCAGTACCTAAAAATCAACTTTACAAATTTGATGAGTTAGCTAACTCAGTGAGAGCACCATCATCGATGTGCTCACTTAAGTCAGAACACAAATATCACAAGTATATAACCAAATTCACAAGTATATCACATTAGCTTGAATCAATTCCCATACAATTTTGTATACCAAATTACACTATACATCATATCTTAATAAGCACATTATAATACAAACATGTCATATAATCTTTTTATCCAATCTTTCACCTCATTCATTCATATCATCAACATGTATACAAGTATTGTAGATCACTATATCAACATAATTCGGTACAATTTTTTTTACGATCTTTGACATGTACACAAACATAGCATAACATTATATTAACTCAATTTAGTCATTCTTTACAATGATTCACATGATACATGTAAAGATATATTTGCAATGCACATGATACTTACACTTTCATTTTTATTCTGTTATGACCAAGCGCTTATTTAACTATCCCGTATCTATATGGATACCAAGTTCATTATAGATACTGCCCCGTACCCATTGTAGATACTAGGCTCATTAATCATTGAGCTTGTGGCTCTGTGTGCATATTTATGAGCTTTAAGCTCTCTTTTATCTAATCATGCATATTAATGTAATGAAAATGTATCAAATCATATATTATGCTATCAATAACTCTCCTTCCATGTGCATAGTCACATAGAACATTCATCGGATCTAAGTCCGACATTCAACATATAGTTGAGAACATAATTTCCATATTAACATTCAATTTGCAAACACATCCAATAAATTCCCGAATATCAAAGTTCTCGAACCATCAATGTACGAAATTATCACAGTCATATCAATAATAGTTCAATATCTAATAGTTAATTAAGAATAATTCAAATATAGTGAGTAATCATCTAGGTTAACTCACAGTATACTCTAGATAGCTATTACCTTAACGAGCCAGCAGTGTCTAGAAATTATCTATCAATTTGTACTTCTAAATCATGCAATACACACATATGTACACATTACTAACTTGTTTAATGAAATAAGTACTCACTCATACACATGTATATGTTTTGTGTTCAATGCATGCTCAATTGACTATCCCAGGTATGTATCCTTATTCACAATTCTTGACCATTCAAAAATCATAACTTGTATATTACCACTTTGTAATCAGCTTTGTACCTTTAAGTTAGCTTGATTCACTCCAAATCCATCAACCATACTTTACACTTATCCTTGAACATATTCATGATAAAAAAGCTTCGTATAATCTACATACATTTTTTATTTTAAATATATAATTTCAGCAAGCTAGATCTATACATTCACCAAACTTTTTCCAGCATTGTATATTCATACATTTACCCAATTCTCATTCATAATTACCCCACGTTCTTCAATGCTCATTCATCCATACCTTATACATATTACTCATGTCCTTAAGATCATGTTGCATTAAAAGAACGCATTTATTCCTTCAACAAATCAAAATTTCTAGATTTGAACTCAACCACATCAAAATAGTACATTCTTTAGGTTATCACATCAATTAACTATATAAACTTATCAAGCTTTTAACCAATTAGTCAAGAAACAATCTAGGCTCATTCCTAGCCTTAATCAAGTACAAATATGCCAATTTAAAGTGAAATTTCTTAGATGTTTGGACATATACACAAGGCTGAAATTAAAATTCCAGAATTTGTCATCAACATCACTAATATGTGTAACTTTACTACATTCAATACTTCATAAATATACAAGATTAGAGACATTACTAACACCTGAAAAATTTTAAATTTCATGTCCTTTAAGGTTACTTCATTTCAGGTTAATTTAACTTCCTTATTGGTTACACTAAGGCTTACAAAATTCTGCTCACTTATGACATTAATAATCATTTTTTACAAACACAACTATAGCTCTAATTTTCTAAATTTAAGAACACTTCAATAACATCTATCTTTACCATGAATCCACCTTCATTTATACTTCAAATCTCAATTTAATTCATCCATAAACCAACCTAGAACCTATGAATTTTATACATCAAGAACAAAGAAAAATGGTATCCAATTTATGTATCATTTTCTAGCACATTTCATCATCAACATCATATACAATCCATCCCAATTCAATCATCATAATCTTTATATAAAACATGCCATAAAGATCAATCTTTTACTTACTTGTCTAGCTCAAATTACAGTTTAAAGATCAAGCCAACTTAGCTCTCCATGCATGCAAGTTCATCACCAATTCAAGGTAGAAATAGGTTAGTTTTCAGCTAGGATAAAATACCACAACAAGAACAACAATTTTTTGGTTCTATGACTATCTTCTAAAGGGAAAAAACATGGATTTGGTGTAGTAATTTGGCAAGACTTAAGCCAAAATACAAAGATGTGAGATGGGAGAAAGTTTCAATGGAGAGGGTTAAAAAAGAAGAGAAATGAATGTAGAAACTTTTCCAACATTTGTTTAATTCAACTTGGTGTAAGGTGTCATTTTATTATATTAACATTTGCCCTTAAGCATGCATCCCATTTGTCCACTCCATAGGCCGCCAAATGTCACAATAATACTAGGCCATTTATCACTCAATGATCAGTGCCATTTGTCAATAAATCTCTAAGCCATTTGTGACTCAATGATCAACGCCATTTATCACTTATTTCATAGGCCTAGTCATCCTAAATTTTCATGTGTCAACTTATCTTGCCACTTGATATTTTCCTAAGCTAAAGGTACATATTAATTCATCAATTTTCCAATTGTAACAATTAATTCCAAATTTACTACTTGTAATCAATAGAACCAAAATTCACGACATAAATGTTTCATAATTCACATCATGATCATTTTAAACCTTTCATATCCTAGAATATTTCAATTGGGTGTACATAAAAATATTTACAATTGTTTACTAAATCATGATTCATGCGTGTATGCAAATGATATATATGTGAATGAAATGCATTTCATGAATTCTCAATGATATGACTCATATGCAACATTCAAAGGCTCTAACCTTTAGTATAGAAAATGGGCTATTGTAATTCTCTCCCTCTTAAGAAATTTTGTCTTCAAAATTCTTACCTCATGATTAAATAGATGGGGTATTGTTTCCTTATATTTTCCTTAGTTTCTCATGTAGCTTCTTCTCTCAAATGATTTCTCCAAAGGACTTTAACTAATGGGATCACTCGGTTTCTCAATTATTTAGTCTGATAACCCATTATCTTAACCAATTCCTCCATATAACTTAAATTACTTGCAACTTTAACCTCCTAAGCTGGTAATATATTTGTCAAATCTGACCACTGTCTCCTGAGCATACTAACATGAAACACGTCATGAATATGAATGATCTCTGCTGGTAATGCTAACTTGTATGCCAATGGTTTAACTCTCTCAGTAATCTCATATGGACTAATATATCTAGGGTTTAATTTCCCCTTTTTGCTAAATCTCAGCCCTCCTCGCCAAGGTGATACCCTCAAAAACACCTTATCTCCCACTTAGTACTCCACATCTCTCCGGTACTGATCTACATAACTCTTTTACTTATCTTAAGCCACCTTAATTCTACTATGGATCAGTTTCACTTTATCAATAGTATCTTGAATCAATTCTAGGCCTCCAACAATCCTTAGACCCTCTTCATCCAAATAAAAAGGCATTTAACACTTTCTGCCATACAACGCCTCATATGGAGTCATACCGATACTGCTGTGATAATGATTGTTGTATGCAAATTCAATAAGAGCTACATATTGATCTCATGCTCCTTAGAACTCCAATATGCAAGGTCTGAGCATATCATCAATAATCTTAATAGTGCTCTCACTTTGTTCGTCTGTCTAAGGATGAAATGTTTTACTAAAGTTTAACCTTGTACCCATTGTTGTCTATAAACTACCCCAGAATTTAGAAGTAAATCTAAGATCCTAGTCTGATACAATAGACACTAAGACTCCATGTAATCTCACTATCTCGTTAACATACCTCCAGGCTAACTGATCTAGTGTTTTATTCTCCCTCATAGGTAAGAAATGGGCTGATTTCGCCAATTTGTCAATAATGACCTATATAGCATCATGTTGTCTCGGAGTCTTAGGCAAACTCATGATGAAATCTATAGTAATCCTCTCCCATTTCTACTCTGGAATTGGAAATGATGTAACTTACCTAACCAAAGTCTGATGCTCTGCCTTAATCTATAAGTCAAACTTTTAGCAACATATTTTGCCACTTGTTTCTTCATCCCTGGCCACTAAAAAAGTTGTTTTAGTGTATTACACATCTTGGTAGTGCCAGGATGCATAACATAGGCTGCCATGTGTGCTTCCTCCAAAATCTCTTTTTTCAGATCATCAACATTAAGTACACATAATCTCTGTTTCAACCACAATGCATTGTCTCTCAACTTAAACTCAGAACTCGAATCGTATTTCAACTTCTCAATAAGCTTCACAAAGTCTGGATCCTTACTTTGAGCTTTTCTAATCCTTTCATGCAATACCGACCTAAGCTTCAATGTAGCTATTAATGCTTCATTCTGCCCTAAATTCAACTCAACATTCAATTCTCTCAATTAAACTAGGTTTGGTAACCTTGATGCCTAAATTTGTGCCACATTGCTATTAAATTTCCTACTTAATGCATCAACCACAACATTAGCTTTACTAGGATGGTATTCAATCATATAATCATAATCTTTAAGTAGTTCAATCCACCATCGTTGTCTCATATTTAACTCTTTCTAACTCAACAAATATTTCAAACTTTTATGATTTGTAAATATCTTAAATGTTTCACAGTACAGATAATCTCTCCAAATCTTTAAATCAAACACCACTGTAGCAAGCTCTAAATCATGAATTGGATAGTTGAACTCATGAAACCTCAACTGTCTCGATGCATATGCGATCACTCTATCATACTGCCTCAAAACACATCCTAATCCCTAATATGAAGCATCACTATATACTACATATCCTCTAGATCTTGATGGAATAGCTAACACTGGTGTTATAGTTAATCAGTATTTCAATTCCTTAAAACTCCTTTGGCATTCATCGGTTAATCTAAAAGGTACATTCTTCCTCAGAAGCTTTGTCAAAGGGGCTGAGATTAGTGAAAAACTCTTGACAAACATCCTATAATATCTTGATAACCTAAGAAAACTCTGAATCTCATATACATTCCTAAGAGCTACCCACTTCATCACTGCCTCAATTTTCTTTGAGTTTACCTATGCCCTGTCCAGGCACTATCTGTCCTAAGAATACTACTTGATCAAGTCAAAATTTACACTTACTAAACTTAGCATACAATTGCTTCTCTCTCATTATCTATAAGACTAACCTTAAGTACTCAGAATGTTCCTCTTTGCTCTTCGAGTACGCAAAATATCATCTATGAACACAATCATAAAATGATCCAAGTAAGGCTGGAACACTTTATTCATCAATGCAATAAAAGCCGTCGGAGCATTTTTTAACCTAAATGGCATCACCAAAAACTCAAAGTGCCCATATCTGGTCCTAAATACACTCTTTGGTACATCAACTTCTGCTATCTTCAACTAATAATACCATGATCTCAAATCTAGTTTAGTAAACACCTGAGCTCCCTGTAACTGATCAAGTAAATCATTGATCCTCAGTAAAGGATACTTGTTCTTCATTATTACCTGATTCAACTATATATAATTAATACATAATCTCAAAGTCCCATCCTTCTTCTTTACATAAAATACTGGAGCTCCCCAAGGTGACATATTGGGCCAGATAAAACCCTTATCTAACAACTCCTGCAATTGGGTCTTAAGTTCCTTAAGTTCCACAGGTGCTATCCTAGGAGGAATCGATATAGGAGCAGTACTTGGAACTAAGTTAATCATAAACTCTGTCTCCTTTCCTAGGGGTAAACATGGCAATTCAATGGGAAATACATCTGAGAAATCCCTAACAATAAGATTATTTCGTACTGTATGCTCAATTTAGGTATCAATTATATAGACTAAGTAAGCCTCACATCCACCTAGAATCATTCTAAGAGCACTCATTGAGGAAATCAACCTAGCTGGCACTGCTTGACTAACACCTGAAAATATCACTCTTGGTTGATTAGGAGATTCAAGGATGACTTCCTTAGTGTAATAATTCATTACTGCCTTATAAGCAGTAAGTTAATCCATACCCAAAATAAGATCAATCTTCTTCAACTGCAATACTAGCAAGTTGACCTTCAACTCCGCCTGATCAATCCAAATGATACACCTTTTACAAACTTCCTGACTCACTGTAATACTTCCTACTGGAGTACTCACCTTTAAGCTAAATTTTAGCATCTCTCACTCACAATGTAGTTTAGATGCTAGATGTGGTGTGATGAATGAATGTGTAAATCTTGCATCTAACAATGTAAATGCCTCAAATTGAAAGACATGCAACACACCTGCAATAATATCTGGGGAGTTTTGTGCCTCCTGTCTAGTGATGGCAAAGATCTTGACCTGAGACTACGACTGGTTACTCCACACCTCAGTCTTAACACCAAGACCTGCTGAACTAGTTCTGCCTCTACCTCTGCCTCTCTGTCTCGCTCCATTAGCTCTACTTTGATGGATAGTAGTCTTAGTCAGTGATCCCCCTCTCACTCTAGACTATGCTCCAAAGATTGCGAGACAGTCTCTAAGATGATGCTTATGAGAGTCATAACGTAAACAAGCTCCCATTAACCTCCAACATTCTCCATCATTTTTCTTTCCATAATGCTCACAACTAGGCATTTGTTGTGTCTCCCCACCAGATACTTGACCTCTGCCACTACCAGCTTAAACAAAATCACCTCTTAGTCTAAATCTCGATTGTTTTGATCTAGCCTGTGATCGAAATGATCTATTCTGGAGTTTACTAAATATCCTGCTAGAATTAGCTTAGGACTCACCATACCTCTTCAGTCTGAACTCCTATCTGTACTCTCCTTGCCCATCTTTAAGTAACTATTCAATTTGGATTGAGGCAGCTCTCACCTTAATAAAGCTACTTAAACTGGTAATGGCCAGTCTCATTATGATCTCCATATTCAGTTCGTCTTCAAACTGCCTACACTTGTCTTCCTCAATCAGAATTAATGCAATAGCATTCCCTATTAATTTATTAAACCTCAACAAATACCCAACTACAGTAAGATTCTCGTGTTTCAGATCCAAAAACTCCTTCATCTTCCTATCCAATTAAATTTTAGGCATGTAGTTCTCCTTAAAAACTTTTAGAAAATCTTCTTACTTCAGTCTACAAGGTCGAGTGAAACTATCAGGAACAATCTTCTACCACTGAAAAGTTGGACCTTATAGTAGTGAGACTGCGTAGTCAAACCTTTCATTGAACTCACAGTTCATCTAATTAAACACCCGTTCAGTTCTTTCTAACCAACCTTCTACCTCCGTAGGGTCTGTACTTCTATAGAAATCTACAACCCCCTACTTTCTAAGCTTATCATACCTCCTCTCTCTCTTTTAAGGAATTCAAGGAGGCATTGGTTCAGACTGTGTTATTAGAGACTCTCTATTGGCTCATATGGACTCAAGGTCAGCTAACTCTGTGACTAGACCTCCTATAGCGGATGACCTATAACAAACAATAGCTGTGATCACTATACAAATCTCTCACCATATATCATGTTTAAATGCTCTTATATGTCCCTAAGGACACTAAACCATATTCTAACACCAAAATTTGTAACACATCACTACCATAGAGCAAATTCTCGAACATCTAGTGGACATCTGAGAACATACCCTATGAGAATGGCATGTTAGAGCAATCATAATCACTTATTATGGCATCACAAAAACAAAAGTATTTCAAATGATCAACTTTTCCCATTTCATTAACAAAACATAACTTACATCTTAGCATTACATTTCATAATCCATATATTTACTTTACAAAAACAATTGTGAGTTCATTGTTCTATATAAAAGGTTCACATGAAATGAGAAAAGTAAACAAACACAATGTAGCTAGACTCCTCAAATATCAGTTGACTAGACCTTTGAATCATTCTTCTTTCCAAAATTGACAGAACTAAACTTCTAGTAGTTTTCCTTGAAGCTAGGTCTCCTCAGTACCTAAAAATCAACATTGCAATTTTGATAAATTTGCGATCTTAGTGAATGCACCATCATCGATGTGCTCACTTAAGTCAGGACACAAATATTATAAGTATAGAACCAAATTCATAAGTATATCACATTAGCTTAAATCAATTCCCATACAGTTTTGTATACCAAATCACACTGTACATCATATCTCAATAAGCACATTATAATACAAACATGTCATATAATCTTTTCATAATAATCCAATCTTTAACCTCAATCATTCATATCATCAACATGTATACAAGGATTGCAGATCACTGTATCAACATAATTCAGTACTTTTCTTACAATCATTCACATGTACACAAATATAGCATAAAATTACATCATCTCAATTTAGTCATGCCTTACAATCATTCACATGATATATGTAAAGTGTAGCGCCCCACTCCCGCAAGATACGTGCCTGACATCTTGAGTGATATTCAAATCTATGCCCTGTGAGGGAGGCATGTTAGAATACTCAATCAATCAAAACTTATTACAATTTTTTTTTTAAATCATAAACATAATATGCGAAAATCGATAACCAAATCGGGACCACTTTAATCGTAAACTTTTTCAATCATAACGATACAATCAATAGAATTTCAATAGCCATTTTGTTAGGCCCCATTTTTGGAGTCCAACTATCGCTCTGATACCATAAGACATTTAACCCAAGTCTCGAGATGAATTCCGTGATGATCATTCGGGACAGTAGCATGAGGGTGATGTGAAAGAAAAGTGTAAAGTATTGCATTTATAATAAATCTCAGTATGGCAACAAGGAGAGTTCGTCGCGGCGAAATATACTCATGGAGTTATCTCCATGGATCCTTCAGGAAAAGTTCGCCGCGGTGGAAGGTGACTTCGCCGCGACAAAACCCTTAAAATCTGAAGCCCAGACTCCAACATTCAAACATTTGAAACAAACATATACATTCAAATTTAACCACAAGCTAAACATATTCATACACAAAAGAACTTAAATTCTTCAGTTTATTACTAAACCCAAAGAGTTTGAACAACTTTACTTACATAACATCATACATATCAAAACTTAATACAAATACAAAATGATGCTCCATGTTTATATGTCTAATAAGCTATTCAAAATGTTCACTAACTTAGTACAAAATCTCTAACTATCTTGGAGTTTTCGATGCCTTGTAAGGATCAATTGTCGTCTTGTTCCATACCTAAGGAGGGAAAAATAATGGGTTGAGTTACACAGCTCAGTGGCTAATAAATTTATAGTCACCGGTAATGAGTCACACATTCAAGCATATGTACATATATATCCAGCAATTCATTATTCAACAATTCAAACTCACAGCTTATAATTAACAAAATATCTTACCTAGAACATATCATGCAATTATTCATCACAGCATAACACTCAATTATGCATCATGCTTAACAAATCAATGATGAAATCCACAACAAATAGCCCGAGAGTTCCGGGGGACGAAATGGATAAACCGGAGTTTATACTGTGAACAAATTGAGACCGATTTTTCAGGATCTCATGACCTCAAGTGGACAGCTGGGAGAAGGCTATAGGTCAACGTGCACATGACAAACATTCCTCTCTTGCCTAAACACAATCAAATTTCAATGCTTAACTCATTTCACACATATTCATACTTTTCATGCTCATCATGCTTTTTCCTCTTTTCATTTGTATAAAATGCCTTGACATTTTTCAAGGCATAACATGATCACAATCACAATGCATTTCCAACAATTGCCATAATTCAAAACAAGCAATTTAACACACAACATACAAGCAAGCAAGACAATTTGCCCATATTACACAATAACTATAAATATATTACCTACCTAATTTCGCTTGACAATTTAAGTTCAATGTTGTCTTTCCTCTTGCTCTTAGATAGTGCTTTCTTGGTTTCCTATAACAAACCAAGTCCTCATTCAAACAACATTCATAGGAAATTCATAAGGCTTCAATAATCAAAAAAATGCTAAAGTTTAACTATAACCCTTTCAAAATCCCTACTTTCGGGTCAATTTTTGCATGATCGTTATGATCAGGTAAATGAAAAAATTTGATGATATTCCTTCTAGAAAATGTCCCCCATTATCTTAAGTTTCTAATGACAACAAAATTATTCAATTTGGTTCAGTAATCCAAAAGTTATACTCTAAACATTTTCTGACTGCTCTTATACTAAAACAATATTATGTGCTAAACTTCCTTCTAAAAATTGATATCCTTAGAAACTGAATTTAAACTTGATTTCTTCAGACAATTTGTAGCCCTATGTGTAGCACCCCCTTACCATAGGGTATACACCAGGACGTCCGTAGGTCATTCCGATACATACCCTATGATAAGGGTGAACTACGAGCAATCACTACTGTACTTCACATGGCATCATAACTATAAAGCATCAATATGAAAATCACTAATTGTTGAAACCATAAAATTTTTCTCATTCCATTTCTTAGAAATCAAAAGTTTATACATCTGTCAGATGTCACTGTCTATACAACACTCCAAAAGAAATCTAATACCAAAACCTAACTAGGTCATCCCCAAAAGATCCCAGCTGACCGACCTGTGAGCCATGACTTCTCTTGCCAACACGATCTACACGGCAGGAAAAGTCTCTCTGGAGCTAGGAGTCTACTCTCTCGGTCCTGAAAAATAAGTTGCAATTTTGGGTGAGTTTGCGAACTCAGTGAGGAACCATCATCGATGGTTCACCCAATTCATGCAATATCCAAACAGATCACAGTAAATCAAACAGATCACAGTTATATCATCATAGCACATTCAGAAGTACCACATGATTATTCACATAAGCACAAGGCATTTTGCCTTTCACTCAATCAAAGACATTCAATCAAATGCATATGTAATGCGTATGTGACACTTTTCCAATTTATTACGTTATTGTGACCGAGTGCCTAAATTGTCCCAATAAGGGCGCATTAATCATTGAGCCTGAGGTTCTGAGTCACTGTGGGCTCGAGGCCCAAATACATTGAGCTTTTAGCTCTCGGTGGCTGCTCCGGTCATAACTTCCATTAACTGATCATGCATTCATGCATGGAATGCACATGTCGCAATAAAGCAATGTCAACATCACAATCAATCTCACATTATCACAACCAAACAAATGATTCACAATTAAACACATTAAAATCACAAAAGTCCCAAATTCTCAAACAATTAGCACTTCTATGTCATAATCTCCCAATACATCGGACCTTCTGTCTGACATCCATGATCAGAACGCAATCCAAACAAATAACAATGGAGGAACCATCTAGGTAAACCTTGGGCATATAATTGTCTTTAAATGCCCTTAGAAAATCCTCCCATGTCAGTAGGCAAGGCCTGGTGGTACTACCCGGGACAGTCTTCCAGCACTGATAAGCTGGGCCCCGCAGGAGAGACAATGCATAATCAAATTTCTCATCTGGATCGCAATCCATCTGGCCAAAGACTCTCTCAGTCCTCTCTAGCCATCCCTCAGCCTCAGCAGGGTCTGTACTACCATAAAAATCCACAGCCCCCTGCTTGCGCAATCTATCATACCTCCTCTCCCGTCTCACGGGAACTCTAGGAGGTAGCTCCTCAGATCGAGGCATCGAGGACTCCCTACTGGCTCCGACTGATCCTTGATCAGCTGGTTAATCAACCTGATCACCTAAGACGGATGACCTATAACAAAACAATAATTCCAATCAATTTCTGCATTTCTCACAATAATTCATGCCTAAATATTTATTAGTCCCAACAGATGCCAAACCATGCTCTGATACCACCTAAATGTAGTGCCCCCTTACCATAGGGTATACACCGGGACGCCCGTAGGTTATTTCGATACATATCCTACGATAAGGGAGAACTACGAACAATCACTACACTACTTCACATGGCATCATAATCATAAAACAT
>JAOSBK010008525.1:0-13248 GCA_027568895.1 Erythroxylum shatona
TTGAGGTGAGTTGGGGAAACCGTATTTCTCAAATAGGATTAGAACATCCTAAGACAAGTATGATGACTGGTATGTGAATTTTGAACATAGGCAACGTATGGTAGAATTTAATTTCAAATGAATGCTAATGTATTTAGCTATTTAATAAATGTTATTTTCTTGAACAACTATGCATTTGAAGTACAAAAGATAACTTTTATTATATGAAATAATGTTTTAACATGGTTTTTGAAACTAATACTTTTATTACATATTTTTAGAAATGTTATTGTTTTTAACAAATTTGAGTTTAAAGTGCAAAGAATAATGCTTTATTTTGTGAAACCACATTTTAAATAACTTTTCACTTGGATTGCAGAAGACAACTATTATTGCAAGAAATAATGTTTTGGAATTTACATAAGCATAACTGAGTCAAGTATTCTGCATATATTTATTCTCTTTTGGCTTAAAGCTATGGTACGGTTTTATTTTATTGGTTGGACCGATAAATAAAAATATGATGCTTTACTTGATTTTTGTATTTAATTTTGTATATGATTTTTGTGATTGGTGAGGAAACGATTGGCCAATCATGGGCTAGGCACAACTGATTAAGTGACCCTCGTACTCTTGTCGCTGGTACATGAATGTCGAGTGGTCGTATCGACACCTTTCTTCGGGATTGGTGGGTGATTCCACACCTAGGGTCTGGATATTGACGAGGTCATCACTTAGGGTTATGACACTCTTGTCGACTGTAGTTCAGACTCACCATGAATGAAAGTCGAGCCAACACGAATAATCGGTGGATGTGCACAGTAGTTTGGTCGACTTGTGGTGTCACACATTATTATTTTCACTTATTCTGATATTTGTTTTCTAATGAGATTTGATTTATACATTTGATGTTTTTATGCATTTGTATAATGGAATTGGAAACTATGTCCACTAGATGGGTGACTAATAGGTTGGGCCTATATGGTTCCTAAGCAATATGTAATGAGGCAAAGGCTAGGCATATGTGTTTTTATGTCATGTTTATTCACTTCATAGGTTATCTACACTGTCTTTGTATGATCGAATTCTATTTGTGATATATGTTTTTTTTGCTCGTTGAGTACCTAGTGTACTCATTCCCCTCCGCTTTTCAACCATGCAGGTTAATTTAGTGAGTTTGAAGCTCTGAGTGGATAATGTGGTCGTTTGACATTTTCAGGGTATTACCACACGTGGTTAGTTTCTTATTTTGTACTTTTATGGTTTAGTGGCTCATGAACTGTGTTTATGTAGATATGCTTTATGATTTTGTAAGTTAACTTTTGTTTTCCTTATGTTTTATAAATGAATGTATGTATCAATCTTTTGATATTGTTATTGAGATTGCCTTGAGTGGACTTTAAATTCCTGAAGTTGTGGTTGGATGTGAATATAGAAGTGTGTTTGAAATTGTTTGCAGCTTTTTTCATATTTTTAAAACACAACCATTGTACTGCCCAAATTTGAAAAAAAGAGAGAAAAGAATAGATATTCAGTTAGCCTTGTGTGATCGGATTAAGGATACCATGAGTGGCCTTAACCCAATTATGCAGCGGTTGTTATGGGCTTAATGTGGTATCGGGTCATGAAACCTAACTTTGATAACCAACCTCTATATATCAGTAAAGCAAGCTATTTTTGAATTAAAATATAGTTTTATACATTTGTTGCCTTGTTTTAATGGTCTTGCAGGAGAAGAGCCACATTCTCACCTAAATGAGTTTTACATAGTATGCAATGGAATGAAACCGCAAGGGGTTGACAAGAACTTGGTTAAACTGAAAGCGTTTCCTTTCTTATTGAAGGGTTCAGCCAAAGAGTGGTTGTTTTTGATTCCCTCTTGTTTGGTGGTGCAATGGAATGATTTAAAGCGCATTTTTTTAGTGAAGTACTTCCCCGCTTCGCAAGTTGCGAATATTTGAAAGGAAATTTATAGCATAAGATGAATGCATTGTGAGACATTCTCTGAGTATTAAGAAAGGATTGAGAAGCTGTGCTTACAATTACCCCACAACCAAATTCCGAATCAGCTTCTTATTCAATACTTCTATGAGGGATTGACACCCCATGATAGAAGTATCATTGATGTGGTGAGTGGAGGGGCTTTGGTAGATAAGACTTTGGATGCTACTCGTTACTTAATTTCAAACATGGCGACAAATTCCTAACAGTTTGGCACATAAGGGGAATTCCACGCAAAATGTGTCAGCAAGGTAAGTAGTGTTTCATTAGAAAATAAAGTTGATGAACTAACCTTGCTAATGTGTATTATGATGAGTGGTAGTGTGTAGCATGTCAAGACATGTAGCATTTGTTCTCTTATTAGACACACTTCAGATTTGTGTCCTACAATGGAGGCAACTCGATGGAATATGCCCATGCGATCGGCGGTGGATTTAACGTTAATCCACGGTGCAATTTGATCCATTCTCGTCAACGTACAATCTGAGGTGGCGTGACCATCCAAATTTGTGATATGGAAACCCACAACAGCCGATGAATAATAGAGGAAGAGTGCCAATGCCCCCTAGTTTCCAGAAAAATTAGACCTATGCCTCAAGACCAAATCCTTATAATTCAGTTCCTTCTTCTTCTAATTATAATTATGAAATTTCTGATTTGAAGGAACTTGTAAAAAATATGGCTACTAACACTATTGTATTGCAGCAAAATTTCTTGTCTTTTTGATAAAAAACAGATGCTAGTATCTAAAATCTAGAGAAACAAGTGGGCCAAATTACATGCTCGGTGAGTAAACTTAAGGTGCAAAATAAAGACAGGTTGCCCTCTCAAGCCTTGCATCCCAAGGAATTTGTCCAAGCTATTGAGCTTTGCAGCAAAAGGACTTTCGTTATAAAAAGAAGGGGATTACCTTGGACGAGGAAGAGGAACTTGAGACACATGTTGACCATGTTAAATAGCCCATGGCCATGATTCCTAACACTAAAACAAATTATGTTTTTTGACCCCCTCTTGAATAGAATATGACTGAAAATTTTAAGGGAAAAATGGATTCTATTTCTTTGCATCTTTCTTGATAGAATAATACAGAAAATTGTAGGAACAGGTCAGATTCAGTTCCTTTGATTCCTCCTTAAACCGAAGCTTTTGATAGGATGCCAAAGGTAAGCTATAAACCCATCAATTCTAATTTTTAGTTGATGCCTCCATTTCCTTTGAGTTCTAGAGTTCGAAGGCTAAGCAAGAGGAGAAAGAGAGAGAAATCTTTGATTTGTTCAAGAAGGAGGAGATCAACAATCCACTTCTTAATGCAATTCGTCAAGTCCCAAAGTATGCAAACTTTTTAAAGGAACTTTGCATGACCAAGTACAACCATCAACTGAAAGGTTATGAAACAATGAACATGGGTGAGGTCATTTCTACTGTTATGAAACCGAATATCCCATGCAAGCAGAAAGACCCTGAAGCATTTGCCATTCTATGCATAATAGGTAACTCCTTGTTTGAGAGGGCTTTGTGTGACTTAGGTGCATCCATTATTGTTATGCCTAAACATGTGTATGATGCCTTAAGTTTGGAACCTTTGCATGTGACAAATGGGGTTATGTAGTTATAAGATCGTTCCTTTGTTTATCCACTTGGTTTAGCAGAGGACATCTTGGTTAAAATAAATTCTTGACTAATTCTTATGACTTTTATGTACTTGACATGGATATGGACACTTCACATAAGAGTACACCTATTCTATTTGGTAGACCTTTTCTAAAGACTGTTAGAACTAAGATTGATTGTGAACAGAACTTGCTTTCCATATGATGTGGTTGAATTCAATATTAATAATGCTCTCCGATATCCACTTGATCATATTTATTCGATTAATTGTTTAGATGATATTGATGAGCTTGTATATAATCACTTCGAGTTAGAGTTCAATAATGGTCTAAACTTGACACTATGGCAAGATTTTGGTAGTGAGAATGGCATGACTTATAGTAATGATTATAATGATGATATACGTGCATTATGCTTGCTTCCAAAAGTCATTAATTCTATTTTTGATTTACATAAACTTCCCCTATTTCTTATGAGACGGCTTTAATCGATCTTCGTATATTGCATAAGAATGAAAGTTGTAGATATATGACTTAACTTGACCTCTGTGAAAGTGGATTGACAAAATAGTGACTAGAGCTTAAGTTATACTTATTTCTCTAATACTACCTGTGATAGACCCCTGTGCAGGAATCTTATATTATTTCCTAATTTTTGAGGACTTTAGAGTCCAAATTAATGAAAGTATAAAACATAAAAAGGGTTATTGGTGTCTTATTAATGCTTATGTGAAACAGTTTTGTTAGAAGATGTATTGGTAATGATTTATTAAGGGTTGAGTATCAGATGCTAGTCTGTTTCTTACCATAATAGGACATAATTGGATGGATATTATATTTTAAAGGGAGATGCTATTTGTGTAATTTTTGGATAGACTAAGACTAATGGAAGTCTACTTTCAGGGGCATAAGAATCATGGTAATAGGATTTTTGTAGAGAGAGTTATGATTAAAAGAAGACAGCTTATTCATAAAGGAACATTAGGAAGAAAAGGATGTAAACATTGCACATAAGGTTGGGTTAGCTTGATGGTTGGGGAGGTGATAGGGGAATTTGAGGATACTATGAGACATAATACCCCCATTTATTTGTGTTGTCGACTTAGGAGTTTCGAGGACAAAACTCTTTTGAGGATGGGAGGACTTGTAATGCCGAACTTTTTGAGCGCTTTGATGATTGTTCTGTATTTGGAGATACTACTGTATATTGATATATACATGATTTTATATGAGTTCAAAGATGAATTTGAATCCTTTTGGTACGTATGCCAATGATATAAAATGTTATATGCCCTTACATGAACTTAGAGTTCATTGGTATGTGAAATCTTGGAGATTTCCAACAAATAAGCTTTTAAGTGTGAAAAACCGAGTTCATTGGATGGATATGACCATGGTGGTTAAATTAAATGTGCTCTAATGCCTTAGAGGTGATTAGACATGATTTATAGACTTATTGGACACTTAGAAAGCTTAATTGGAAAAGTTGATATATAAAGGCTTATTTGCAAAATTGTTAAAAATTAAAGGACTTAATTATAATTTTTTAGTTCTTGGAGGACCAATATGTAATTTTATGAAGTTAAGAGGCTTAATTATAATTCTCAAAAGTCCAAGGACCAAAATAAAAATAAAAGTTTCGGTGATTCCCAAATTTTGGGTTTAATTGCAAATTTAGGAAAAGTTTGGAGGGTAAAATAGTAATTTCATATACAGAAGGATAAAAAGGTAATTTCACCATATTTTGGTCAAAGAAGAGTCAAAATTCTAGACCCTTCTTATGTATGGACCTGTACCACCTATTTAAGACTTAAACAGTCTTGTTTTAATTAAAAGAGAGGAGAAAAAAAAGGAGAAGAGAGGAAAAAGAAGAAGTTTTGACCATCACCTAGAATTTTACCATATTTTTTATTCTTTAGCCTCAATCAAGGTGTTCTAAGCTAATTTGAGGTCAAGGAACTCAAATATATCATTATATTTGAGAAATTCTCAAAGAATTTGAAGATATCACTAAAGGAAAGTATAGGTAAATTTTTTCTCACCTCTCTCTACATTATGATTTTGAGTTTGGCGTTAAGATATGTTGTACTCCATGCTTGAATATGCATAAACATGGTTTAGATGAATTAAATGTGTCATGGAGAGGGTTCATTAAGTCAAAACTGAAATTGTCCCCTTTAGGTGAAAGTTTGTAAATTTTTTAATATCTTTTGAAATTGATGGTCTAAATGAATCCTATGGTGTTAATTATACATGTATGATGTGAATTGATGATGAAGAATGAAGAAGATGTGTGTTGGTTAAGTTTAGGTTGAAATGATGGAGAAGAGGTGGATTAATGTAATGAGTCATACAATTGATAAAATGTAGCTTAAAGGAAGGAAATTGGTTGGAATGGAGTGGTGGAATGTGTCATTGATTGGAAGTGTTTACTATATGATATGATAGAAGCATGAATTATTATGATAAATCTTAGAAATGTGACTTGAAAATCATGCACCTTAGGTGTTTAATAAAAGATTTATAATGGTACACATTGGAAAACATTTCCATGTTTACTTAGAGTAAACTTGAAATGTTGCCTAGATTGATGAATAATAACCTAATATGCTTGAATAAAGATGTGTTAATTATGTTCAAAAATGAGTAAGTATGGGATTAAAGACATTAAATGCCTTAGAAAATGCAAAAGAAAATCTAATATGACTAGTAAGGAAGTAAACCTGTGAGAAGTTTAATGTTCAAATTTTATAACTTATAGGGAGTGATATTGTGTTTTATACACCTATGTGAGGGTGTATAAATATGAAATTTATGTTGAAGTAGTAATTTCATTGTATATCCTTTTTATGTATAAAGGTTCATAACTGTAAATCAAGGACCTCGTATCGAGGATTGTTAAAGTTAAGGGAGTGAATATCATCTTTTGAGGTGAGATGGGGAAATCATAATTCTCAAATAGGATTAGAACATCCTAAGACAAGTATTATGACTGGTATGTGAATTTTGAACCTAGGCAATGTATGGTAGAATTGAATTTCAAATGGATGCAAGTATATATAGGTATTTAATAAACGTCATTGTTTTGAATAACTAAGCATTTGAAGTACAAAAGATAACTTTTATTGTATGGAATAATGTTTCAACATGGTTTTTGAAATTGATATTTTTATTACATATTTTGAGAAATTGTATTGTTTTTGACAAATCTGAGTTTAAAGTGCAAAGAACAATGCTTTACTTTATGAAAATACATCTTTGAATAACTTTCCACTTGGATTGCAAAAGATAACTTTTATTGCATGAAATAATATTTTGGAATTTGCATAAGCATAATCGAGTCATATATTCTGCATGTATTTATTCTCTTTTGGCTTCGAGCTATAGTACGGTTTCATTTTATCGGTTAGACCAATAAATAAAAATATGATGCTTTACTTGATTTTAGTACTTAATTTTTGTATATGATTTTAGTGATTGGTAAGGAGACGATTGGCCAATCGTGTGCTAGGCACAACTGAATAAGTGACCTTCGTACCCTTGACGCTGATACATAAAAATCGAGTTGTCGTATCAACACACCTTTTTACAGGACTCTAAGGTGATTCCACACCTAGGGTCTGGACACCGACGAGGTCATCACTTAGAGTCATGACGCTCGTGTTAACTGTAATCCGGACTCACCACGGATGAAAGTCAAGCCAACACCGAAGATCGGTGGGTGTGCATATTAGTTTGGCCAATTAGTGGTATCATACATGATTGTGTTTGGCTTATCCTGATATTGGTTTCCCTATCGATATTTGATATATACATATGATGTTTTTATGCTTTTGTATGCTGGAACTGGAACCTATGTTCACTAGATAAGTGAGTTAATAGGCTAGGCCTATCTGGTTCCTAACCAGAATACGTTGAGTCATAGGTTGGGCCTATGTATTTTCTATATGATATATATTCACTTTATAGGTTATCTACATCGTCTTGGTATGAATCGAATTCTATTTGTAATATATGTCTTTCCTACTCACTGAGTACCTAATGTACTCACTCCCTCCGCTTTCCAATCATACAAGTTAATTTAGTGAGTTGGAAGCTCTAACTGGATCATTCAGTCTTTTGACATTTCCGGGGTATTATCGCATGTGGGTAGTTTCCTATTTTGTACTTTTATAGTCTAGTGGCTCGTAAACTGTGTTTATGTAAATACGCTTTATGATTTTGTAAGTTAACTTTTGATTGCCATGTGTTCTATAAATAACTTTATATATGAATCTTTTGATACTGCTGTTGAGATCCTTGAGTGGACTTTTAAGTCCTAAAGTTGTGGTTAGATGTGAATATAGAAGTGTGTTTGAAATTGTTTGCAATTTATTAGGATGCTGCCTAAATTTTTTTAGAAAAAGAGAAACGAATAGATATTCAGTTTCTTGATATAACTCTTTCTTCTAGAAAAGTGTTCTCTCGTGTCTTAAGTTTCCAATGACACCAAAATCAATCCATTTGGTTCAGAAATTTGAAAGGTAGGGCCCAAACATTTCAAACTGTTGTTAGATTAAAACAGTACACTATACCCAACTTTCATCCAGAAATTGAAAGTCCTAAAGACTGAAATAGATTTCAAATTATTCATATCATTTGTAGCTCCATGTCTCTAGTTTATCTTGAAACTAGAATCATCTTATTTGGAGCTCTACCAGTCCAGAAATCATCAAAATATCGAAGCATGTTCAGTAAAATATCCAATTCCTACTCTCCCAACCGATACCCTTATTTTGATTATTACCTTCTTTTTAAATCAATACCAAAAGCTAACAAAATCTATGGAGGGATAGAAAGAAACTATTGATTTAAGAATCACTTCATTTGGAGGTAGGATAACAAAATTATGGTCGAAAGAATCAAACAAGGTTTGGTCCTGAATCATATTGAACTTGTCTCGAGACAATTGGCATAACTTTCACTAGAGATGTTGGATTAAGATCATCTTAGGACAATTTCAAAGAGGACTTTGAGATCTACAACTTTAAAGAAGACCTTGAGGTCAAATTTTATCATCTAAAGGGACTAGAAGATAGGTACAGACAAAACCAAATAAAAAGCAGATGAATGGGGAAACTTGCTATAACTTTTCCTAAAGATATCGGATTTGTGTGTTCTTTAGATGGTTAGAAAGAAGACTTCAAGATATAAAACTTTTATGAAGACTTTGAAGATAGATTCTATCTTTTTAAGGGTAAAAAATGGAGCAGAAGATAGGTACAGACGAAACCAACTGAAAAAGCAGACTAATGGAAAAGGACAAATGAATGGGAAAATTTGCCATAACTTTCCCTACAGATATAAGATTAAGGTTTTCTTTATATATTTTGAAATTAGACTTCAAGATCTACAATTTTTATGAAGACATAAAAGATAGATTCTATCTTTTGAAAAATGGAGAAAAAGATAGGTACAGAAGAAACCAAATGAAAAAGCAGACTAATGGAAAAAGACAGATGAATGGGAAAATTTGTCATAACTTTTCCTAAAGATATCGGACTTGTGTGTTCTTTAGATGGTTCGAAAGAGGACTTCAAGATCTACAACTCTTAAGAATACCTTAAAGATAGATTCTATCTTTTGAAGGGCCAAAAATGGAGTAGAAGATAGGCTAGGTGAAAAAGCAGAAAAAGCAAAAGGCAGAAGAAGCAAAACATAGAAGAAGCAAAAAGTAGAAGAAGCAAAACATAGAAGAAGCAAAAAGCAGAAGAAGCAAAACACAAAAGAAGCAAAAAGCAGAAGAAGCAAAATACAGAAGAAGCAAAAAGTAGAAGAAACAAAACACAGATGACACATCATCACAGACGACACGTCATCACAAAAGAAGCAAAACACAGATGACACGCCACCATAGAAGAAGCAAAACATAGATGACACGTCATCACAGAAAAAGCAAAACATAGAAGAAGCAAAACACAGAATAAGCGAAAAAGTAGAAGATACATCTTCCCTTATAAGGACCATAACTTTCACCCCAGAAGTCCAAAAATTTCATACTATATATTGCTGGAAAGCTAAAAGAAAGACGTACAACTTCCAAGAAAACAACTTTCTCTAATCTAGCTTAGATCGATCCAGAATTGCCCTCGAATTTAGAACATGAATTTTACATTCATCTACCAATGTACTGCACCCAGTTCTCAACTTCATGAAAATTTTTGAGATTCTTAAAGACAGAATTTAAATTCGATGTCTTCATAAGAAATGTATCCAAATCATACTCTGAGAATATTTTCTAGATCAACCATCCATTTTGTTTCACAATCTTTCCTTAACACAAATCATACTAAGATCACCTTTTCTACTTCATTTACTCCCCATTCTCATCTTCATTTCAAATCAATATCATCTATAAAGAAATTTATAATCCATGATTAATCATGAATACAATAACATAATATACATATATATACATATTCTTTATCAACTTACTACACAAATTCAACTTCATTTTTGCTTTCATTCTACTTCTAACTTCACCTTAATTCTTCTCATTTCAAAATCTTTTTTACACTAAAAGCACTAAGGCAAAACATGGATTTATCCACATTTCTCATTCACTACTTTACTCTTGTCTATCATTTCTAATTTAAGAATTTTTATCATTTGTTCTTTACTTATAACTAGTCACCAAAATTTCTCATTTACCAGTTCTAATCTTCTAATAAAAGTTTGGGGTCCAACATTTAGCATGGAGCAGTTCAAGATAAGGTCTCTTGCCATAACTCATAGGATAAAATTCTCGAAATCTATGTGTCATTGAAGACTCTCTTCATGACCATAATTGCTCTAGCCAGAGACTCTTAAGTAATGACCCTGACAAGAGGTCATGGGCATCATCTCCTTTTATTAAGAGTGGTGAATCATTTATTGCCTACCCAATTACCTTCGAATAGCAATAGCTATACCCAATCATGACCCTATGAGTGACCTCATATTGAGGCAATAAGGAATGGTGTCAAAGCACATGATCAATCATGTATGCTTTGTTATATACAAGACCCAATATATCATATGTTCTAAGTGTTATGAACAGATATCAATCGGATCCTAGTGAGTGTCACTAGGTGGCTGTCAAGAATATCCTAAAGTACTTAAGAAGGATGAAGGATGTGTTCTTCGTATATGGAGATGGAGATCTCATAGTGAGCAAGCATACGGATGCCAGTTTTCAATTTGACCAAGATGACTCTAAATCCCAGTCAGAGTACATTACAACTGTGGAAGCAACAAAATTTTTTGGATTAAGAAGTTCACTATGAAACTTGAAGTGATTCTAAGCATTATAGACCCGATATAGTTGTCTTATGACAACAATGGGGCTATTTCTCAAGCCAAGGAACCAAGGTCTCATCAAAGGTCCAAGCATGCACTCAGGAGATATCACCTGATCAGGAAGATCATTGATAAAGGTGGTGTGAAGATAGAGAGAGTGCCCACATATTAGAACATCACTGATCCTTTGACAAAGCCACTTTCTTAAATGAGATTTGATTCTAGTGTACTCACCTAGGGAATTAGATACAAAGGTGATTGACTTTAATGCAAATGGGAGATTGTTAGAGTAGTGTTCTAAAGGTAATCACCTTTAGAACTTTTGTACAAACTTTATTTTGATTAATAAAGCAAAAGGCAATTTTCATTAATTTAATGTTCATTTATTTATGACTTAATGTCGTTGTTCAATCAAATTAATAAAGTTCATGATACAAAACATAACATGAAGGAAATCATGATGAGATCATAATAATAAGATTCCTATCATGTGCAATTACATTAGTATCTAAGTTATCCTTAGTCATAGGATTAATGAGACAGGAAAATGTTAATCTTGATAGACTAGAACATGTTATACTCCTTAATTTGATCAAGCAGTGGATCTCATAAACTATAAGCTTGAGATGTTTAGAGTTAACATATGGATACTTACTAAGAGTAGTAAGTACATCAGATGACTCGCTATGAGATTATCATATAGATGATCTACCAAATGTCAGTGATTAATCTCATCATAGCAATGATTAATCTTGAATACTGATCATATGCTTTGAGACCATTTCTTGTCGCCTTAAGATGAGGTCACTTATAGGGTGGTGATTAGGTACAACTATTGGTATTCGAAGGTAATTAGGTAGCCAATAAAGGATTCACCACTCCTGACAGAAGGGGATAATTACTTGAGAGTCTCTAGCCAAAGCAATTATGTATCATGAAGAGAATCTTCAATGACCAATAGAGTAATGAGATCTCCAGGACAGGAAATAACATCACTTGGACTAGATCTGACATAGTCAGTCTAGTGAGAGTTGACACATAACCTATACTCTGAACTAAGTAGGGTTTAGGATGGTGAAGGGACGAATTGCACGATAATTGATTATGGAAATATTCATAAGTTGGACAATTAACTATCGAAGAGTACGAGTGTTAATCCACTTACATTCTGGTAAATTAGCATTATGAAATCCTTTATGATTTTCTCGGGTTAAGAGTTAATTCAAGTAACCAAAATAACTGGGAACCCAAGGGACACACACATAAAAGATTAGATGAATAACAAAGTGTGTGTGGTTGTCGATTAAGCAAGCCACGATCGTGACCGACTTAATCACAGGTGGTACATAAGTGAGTTCTCACTTTTGTATATACAAATTTTTACCTAAAAACACACTTTATAGAGAGGCTAAGGGTCTAGAAGATTTATGGAAGTTCAGAGGAGTGATCTTGTTATTTGTTCATGCAATTTTAAGCAATTGTTACATAAGATTAATTATATGAAACTTGATCTTGATCTAACTCTCACTCAAGTATCTACTTGAACTCTTCATATTTGGTGCTCTAACCAACTTTACACACTGATTTTTCTTCATCTTTGTGTGCTCTCTAGAAGCCAAGGAACATGTTTGGTGTTTGCTACAACCTAACAAGGAGAATATTCAACTAAGGAGGAGTATTTGTAAGGTACATATGTTGTAATTTCATGTTGTTATAAAATGTTTATACTTGCTTATGGATTTTGGATTTTTTGGGGATGTCATAGGGTTGGAATTTTGATTCCGACACTTCCTCTGCCTTGCCATGTATGTGATGCTTGGATCTATGGCTTCCTACAATACCAACTAAGGTTATATTATTCTATCTATCTATCTTCATATCTTATATCTATTTTGAACTTAAAACATTCATATAAGAACATTGAAATATATTTACGTGGTCAGTTGTAGTATCCATGTCTCAACTGGTACCTAAAATAATAGTATAAGATTATGTTTCAGTTAGTTATGCTTCACTTTAAAGTATAGACATTGTAAAAAGAATGAAAACCAAAGTTAGTTGTAAGGTTTGACAAAGAATGATTTGTTGGGGTCGGGTCCCAGATCCCTATTCCCGAGGTGGCCCCTTAGGCCGAGCCCTCGCCGAGCTCCCAAACCACTGACCCGATCCCAACATCCACACATACGAATTTCGATTCATACAAACATACACACACACACTTTCTACGCAGGCATTTCATCTAAAAATAAACGCCCCTTAAGTCAAGGGACTCATGTCATAGAAATCCGAAGAAATGAACAAGTATTCATAATCAGACAAATTACAGAATAAAATGTAAATC
>JAOSBK010008543.1:0-13247 GCA_027568895.1 Erythroxylum shatona
ATTAGGTTCCGATTAAGTGAGACGACCCGAGGTTGCATCCTGTACTGCAATCCTTGGAATTAAATTATTTTTGACTCAGCTTCCAAGGGTTTGATCTTAAGATCGATACAAAGAGCCGATCATCAGGTGTTGTGGAAATGGTTCTTTGAGTTAAAATAGCAACGAAATGATGTATAGGATTAGTGTAGAGAATTAGATATGTAAAGGTGATATGTTTTGTTTCTTCACTGTGCATTTATGAATATATAGGTGTTTATACATGACTTGATGAAAACTTAGAGATGATCAAGAAAATGGTTTTTGACTTGAGGAGTAATTGTAAAATGATGGTATGAAATGGGAATGAGTGTTTAAATGAAAATTGAGAGGAAACATGGAGATTGAGGATGAAAGTTATGGTCCTCATAAGGGGAGATGCTCAGGAGTGAAGATAGTACCTTCTGTGACTGTGATGACGTATCGTCTGTGATGATGTCATATTGTCTGTGAAGAAGTATCATCTTAGGTTGACTTTTGCTTCATCTGAAGTTGACCATCTATATCATCTTAGGTTAACTTCTGCTTCATCTTAAGTTGACTTTTGCTTCATCTTAAGTTGACCATCTATATCATCTTAGGTTAACTTCTGCTTCTTCTTAAGTTAACCATTTGTATCGTCTTAGGTTGACTTCTGCTTATTCTTAAGTTGACCATTTGTATCATCTTAGGTTGAATTCTGTTTCATCAGCTTTCTGTTTTGTTTGCTTTTTGCTTCGTCTACTTTCTGCTTCGTCTACTTTGTGCTTCGTCTACTTTTTACTTCGTCTGCTATCTGTTTCATCTACTTTCTACTTCATCTGCTATCTACTTCGTCTACTTTTTGCTTCGTCTACTTTTTGTTTCGTCTTCTTTCTACTTCGCTTGCTTTATGCTTCGTCTGTTTTTTCCTTATGTGTGACCGAAACTTCTTCTTTTGTACACTATTCGTCTGGTCCATTTTTGGCCCTTCAGACGATAAAATTTGTCTTCAAGGTCTTCACAAAAGTTGTAGATCTCGAAGTCCTCTTTCAAATTGTCCTAAGATAATCTTAATCTGACATCTGTATAGAGAGTTATGCCATTTGTCCCGAAAAAGATTTTTGTGAAGAAATTGTCAGAAAGATACTTGGGATTGTCATGAACATGCATTGTACATAATTCATATCCTACATGTTCATTATTAAACACTTATAAATTGTGCAAATTGTGATATGTGTATGTTTTGCATAATATAGAGGAATGAATTGAGTGCCATCCTCCAGACCTTGCTGGGACTTCGAGGCAATAGCTTCTGGAGCAAACTGTGAGTAACCTAGACGGTCTCACTTAATTACTTGTTTGCATAATTTATGTTTTGAATGATAATTGAATGTGTTTAATTGTGGATTCTTGACAGAAGGTCCGATGAATGTGAATGTAGGTTGAGATATTGAAGTGCTACTTGAATATGAATGTAAAGACCTAAGTGCTTTATAATGTGTGTGATTGTGGTACATGCATTCCATTTATGAAATGCACAATCAGATAATGGCAGTTGTGACCAAAGTAGCCAACGATCAGAGCTTAAAGCTTAACCAGTGAAAATAAGTCTCGAGCTCAAAAGTGATTAAGAGCCTAAGGCTCACTATATAAAATGAGCCTTGTATCCCCCAAGCGGATAAAGGATAGTTATTAATGAGTCCGGTATCCAAAATAGATACGGGATAGTTCAGGCACTCAGTCACAATAACGTAATAATTGGAAAGTGTCTCATGAGCATTTCATATGCATATTGTTAAGTATGTTTGCTAGAATGAAATGCCAAATTTGCCTATGCTTAAGTGAAAATGTGATACTTATGTAAAGTGTAGTATGTGATTATATGTTATGTGAAATGATGTATTGCATGAATTGAATGAACCATCATGATGGTTACCTACCTCATTGAGTTCGCAAAACTCACCAAAATTGCAACATTGTCTTTTTAAAACTGAGAGACAACTCTAGCTACTGAGAGGCTCTACCATCTGTGTGGATTGTGTCTGGCAAGAGAAGTCATGGATCAAAGGTCGATCAGCTGGGATTTTTGGACAAATTAGTTAGATTATGTATATTTTCCTCTTCCATGTAGTACATTTTGTATTAGGTTTTGATGGCGTACATATAGAAAATGTTGAAAGACACAATATAGACATTCGGGTTTTATGAAATGAAACGAGGAAAAAAGTTGGTTTTAAAATAGTGTGGTTTTTCTGTTGATGCATTATAAGTGAATATTGATATGATGCCATGTGAAGTGAATGTAATGATCGAACGTGGCGCTCCTTTATCGTAGGATATATATCGAAATGACCTCCGGGCATCCCGGTGTGTACCCTGCGGTAAGGAGGCGCTATAAAATGTGTGTGTGCAATTTGTGTATTGCATAATTTTGATATGCAGGATTAATGTCCACATTCAAAACTTTCCAAATCTTGGAAGCAATTACCAATTTGGAGCATACTGTGAGTTCAACCTAGATGGTCTCATTTCATTTTTTGTTTTGATTTCAATTTTTGCATTGATGAGTGTTGATATGATTATTTAGCAATGTGAATATGTTTGATGTGAATGTGTTGATTCCGGACATTGAAGGTTAAGACTTATGATGCATGAATGAAATATTAAAGTGCTACTTGAATGTGAATTAGGCAAAATATGTAATTTCTTAACTTGATTGTTAAATGTCGGACCTAGTTCCGAAGGAATAAATGTGAATAAAGAAATGAATAGAAAGTTGATTCTTAGCTTAAAAGTTGAACGCCAGACTAAAGTTCGATGATAAGTGAAAGTAATTGATTGATCCATTGTGATTGATGCATTCAATTACATAACTGCAAGAAAGATAAAGGCTATTGTGACCAAAGTAGCCACCGAAAAAGAACTTAAAGCTCATATTGTGAAAAAAAGAGAGCGTAAAGCTTAGAAAGTGTATAAGAGCCAAAAGCTCACTACTTAAAATGAGTCCGGTATCCCTAATAGATACGAGATAGTTATTAATGAGCTCGGTATCCATAATGGATATGGGACAGTTATAAGCACTCGGTCACAACAATAAAAAATTGAAAGTGAGTCTTATAAACATCACATATGCATTTGATGTGTATGATTTGAATAATTTGACTGCTTTTTTGATTTTTATATGTGAGATATATTTCCAATGAATGTGAATTATATATGACTGCATATGATTATTAATGAATTGATGTGTATTATATGAATATATGTACTAAATATGTTGTGTGATTGAGTGAGCCATTGATGATGGTCACTCACTGAGTTTGCAAAACTTACCCAAAACTTGCAATATTTTTCAGGCTTAGAAGAGTTACCCCGTTAGGCAAATGGGAGTATGGCCACTGCATTCAACTGAGAGATAGAAATCGGGATCAATTCGTGTCTGCATATGTAGTTCATTGTTATGTATCCAAATATGTAGTCAGAAGCATTATAACATGTGTATTTACATATTTATGTTTTGTAATGACTTTCCAAATGGGAAATGTTTGTAAATGATTCTGTAATATAATAACAATTATGAATTTCAGTGTTTTGTATCTGTAATGGGCCCTAGTGATTAAAGAAATTTGAATGATTTGTGAAATGATTGTAACCCTTGTGGTTGAAAAAGTTTATTAATATAGCAGGCTTGATTTGTTTTATTGATTTTTTTACATACAAGTGCATTGTTTTAAAAAGAAAAAAATTATAATGAGCTTGATTGTTTGATTGCTCTAACATGCCACCCTTACGGGGTATGCACTCGGATATCTCTCAGGATGGCGGGTACGTGTCTTGCGAGAGTGGAGTGTTACACTTAGGGTGGTTTGAGCAAGTTGTACAATGGTAGCGCAGTTGTAGATCTCATTGATTCAGACCTTAGTTTGTACCCTTGGAGGTCAAATTAGAAAAAATAATTCAAGGATTGCAATATAGGATGCAACCTCGGGTCGTCTCACTTAATTAGAACCTAAAATGAATGGACCTAAGCTAACCTATATGGCATGAAATACAAACTAATTTGGTAAGGAGGGGGTTTTGATCTTTGAAAACATTAATTGTACTAATTGAATTGTAAAAAAAATGTAAAATATATTTTTGGACTTTTGGGAATTGAAAACAGAAAGATTAAGACAAATGATCAAATAGGGATAGTATCATCTAGAAAATGAGCTTTGGCTATCATAGTTCGAAATTAATTTTTGATGGGAGTGAAAATCACTAAGTTTCAAATAGGTAAGCCTTAAAGAACTCTTTAAGTCTAAGATCTTAATTGTTAAATGCTCTTAGTGTGTGTAGTGGATAAGTCCATGTAATAAGTCACTTTGGGATCTAGAATCAACTCAATATCAAACACAACTATACAAGATAAAAGAGAATCAACAAGATCTCAAATAGTTATATATGAAACTTCATATATTTAAGCTCAAAGTTCTACATAAACAAATCCAAACCACACATTAAATATCCAACACTAGATTAAACTATAATCAAGAATGTTCAACTACAAATTACAAATCCTAAACCTAGGAGTTCATAAATCATAGCTGAACATGGATTAAGCTACTCCCCTTTTAAGCCCATTGAACTCCAACCATTGCTACATCTTCAAGAGGAGAGAGATGCCTAGCCACACATAGCTCTACGAGACTTTACAATCGAGAAGCAACTAGAGACACCCATGGTAGCAGTCGATGATGGAAAATGGAAGAAATGGATGATAATGTGGAGAGGACGATGATGAAATGTTAGCTGTGTGAAGAGGAAAATATTCGTTTGGAGATGTCGACTCCCCCCCCCCTCCTTTTGTAAGTTAGGCCAAAATAGGTTTTTCACTAAAAATGGGTTGTTGAATCAGGTTGCACAGTTGATTAATTTACCGAAAATGGTCCAGGTCTGTGCCAATTTGAATGTGTCACCGCAGCAAACTTTTCCCGAAAGATTTCTTCAGTAAATTTCAGCTTTTGTCGCAGCGTAAACATTATCCTCACCGCAGTGAACTTTACCCAAAAGTTTTTCTTCAAGATCTTTTGATTTTGCAGCAGCGAAACATCATCTTCGCCTGAGAGAACTTGCCTATTGCCCTTGTTGACTTGTGCTCTTGGTCTTCACTCCTTGGCTCTAATTCTTGAATCTCCTACAATGAAAAATAATAGTTTGTAGTATCAATTTAGTGCAATTACTAATTATTTGTGACAATTTACCCTCAAACTACATTAATTCAAAGCAAGCACTCATGAGTTAAATTAAGCACAAAATCCAAAAATAAGAGCCAAGAAGTATAATAAAAGCCATGAAATTGTCACCAATTGATGTAGAAAACTTGGGTTCAATCAAATTCCCCCACACTTAGACCTTTGTACTCCTAGACAAAGCTTATAAAAGTCAAAGAGACACAAGTGTAAAAGAAAATTCGGACCATACTTAAAAATGAGAGTAGAGAATCAGCTAAGTCACTTCCTTAAAAATCAACCTAAGCAGACTAAAAGATTGCTAAGAAAATAAACATTATAAGTATTTAATCCAGAGATTGGGCAAAAGAGATTTCTCTCAAGGAAATGTGTTTAATCTCTCAACTCACTTGTCTTGGAATAGTTTCACTCTACAATTTGCTTAGTCCATTCTCTTCCATAAGCTTGTGATAATTCTACCTCTCTACCATAAGAACTATAATTTCGAGAATCAAGAGAACTTTAAGGGATGTAATGTACGAAAGGCTAAATGAAATGGATTGAATAGAAGAAGGAAAAATGAGTACATGCATCATAATTATTTTTATCATGAAACAAACGTCAACTATGCGTAAGAAAATATTTACACAAATAATAAACGTAATTTAACACATTTTTATAACATTTATCTTTTAAGAAAGATTTCTATTTTTTTTCAAACGTTTTGGAACTTTTGGAACTTTTTTTATTTCTTTTCTTTTGTATAGAAATTCTTGTTTTCTCTCTCTCTTTTTTAAGAACATCTTTAAATGGAGATGAGAAATTCACATTAATTGGGAAATATGCATGAACTCAAAAGAAGGCTCAAATAGGCTAGCAATGGTTAAGTGTTTGGGGTTTGTGTTTGGGTAAGTAGGGTTTCGAAAAAATGCCTCTATCATATTAACAAAATTTTAGTTCATCAAGCTTTGATCAAGAAATAAAACAAGTTATAGAGAGATATGAAATTAAGCAAATACACACATAAATGAAAGAATTCAGGCCCAAATATCTTTCCAACAAGTTTAGTATCTCAATTAAGCAATCTCAAGGTTTACAAACGCATAATGCTACTCTCTTAGTGTACCGTCACTTTCTTCTCGTGAAAACATTGAAAATGAAATTAACCAAAATCAACTATCATTTAAAAACATAGATGGTGTTCCCAAAAACACATGGACAACTTCGAATTTTATAAAATCTTCAAGACATAGGAGTGAGAAGAATCTAATTAGGGAGAATTATTGAAATGAGGGGATTAAAATAGTTTCTTTTATGAAAGGGATAGCGTCGCCATGGCAAAACCAAGAGCTTGCCTCGTCGAACCAAAAAAATTTTGCCGCAGCAAAAAATTGCCGAATCATTTGAAAACATGCAATTCACCTCAATTACCAAGTTTAAAATTTTGTAAATGACACACAAATGACTTGCACAAGCAATTAAAATGCCAAAAATGATGCATAAAGAAAAATTGCCAAAACGGAATAACGTAAGCCACATTTAAACATCATATTGTCCTCAATGTGAATAACAATTAAAACACCATGACGCAATGAAAAGTAAGTGGAAGGCTATTGAATAACAACACACCGGGAAAAGCACAACAAGAATTATATAAACAACTGGCCATTAATTTTGTATATAACAAAAATGTAACTGAGTATCCAGCAGACTGAAAAGTAAAACATGACTAGCTAAAACAAAAACAAATGACTCAAGTTACTCTGTAGGAAGACCATACCTAGATCCAAATGGACCTGCTCCAGATGTGCTAGAGCCACTCAGGAGGTCATCATCTTCAAATGGTAACTGGAAGTGAAAATGCTCAGCGAGCAATGCATCCATACGCCGATGATACCGCCTATCCCAACCATATAAAACCTCTCTCTTCTTCTACCATGCTATCTCTTAGAAGAGAGTACCTTGGAGATGGGAGAGGTCCGCACAAATTCCATTTACCTTACCAACGAGGGTCTATAAAGTCAAGAGCTCAGGGGTGCTATGAGCTGGAGGATAATCCTCAACTGGTGTCGCAGCTACAAAAGGTGCACCAATATCTTGAGTATGGGTGGAGGGACGAGGTGGGTGAATGGTAGGTTGCTTAAGGTGGGTATATCTAAAGAGTAGGGGGGTCAAAATAGCTATCAATTTCCAACTTCGGGACATTGTGTGCTCGAAAAATGTTGGAGATGAGATGAGAAAACGTGACGACATTAGTGAATTTGGTGATAGTGATGGAGTTATGAAGGGCGGAGGCAATAGCATCAGCTATATCGACCAGACGACCAGTCATTAGGAGGTAGATGTGTAAGGCTTATTGTTTGGTTACATAGGTGAGGTGGGTGATAGGGCGATATTATTGTAGACTAGACGAAGCTAAGGACGAGCTGCATGTTAGAGATCAGATCGTTTAAGGTAAAGTTAGTAATATCAGGGTCGATGCCATTCGGTGTGCTCTTGACAGAGGGTGCAAATAACATTGTCCGAAGGATAGTTGTGGATCAGCTGATCATAGTGGTAACAGAGAATGGGAGGAAGATTGAAATCGTAGTGGATACTAGCAGTGGTGAATACATTGGGTGATTTAATACCACGAAAGTTAATTTCCATGGTATTATGGAATCTGGCATATGTATAGAAATGGCAAAAGAATTTATCGTTGCCTTGATCACGAGGTTTGACTAATCTTGTGAGCTGTGAACTAACAAGTTGTTGCATGAAGGGATCGTTAGGGGGGATAATGGAAAGGGTCGCTCTGTGATAAAAGGCCTAGTGCCTACTTTCTTAGTGATTTTATCAAAAGTAAAACTATTTGAGGAATCGAAATCACTAGGAGGGCTAGGAGTGGCTGTAGGGGTAGTATGGTTAGGGAGTTTAATACGAGGCATTGTCTTGTAGAAATGCATACCGAAACATAAATAAACAAATGAGTAAGGCAATCTATCCTAAAATAGAATGAATCTAGGGGGAAAAAAGGGAAAAGAAAACAAGATAATAACCTAATCTACCCTAAACAATACAAAAAACTAGGAAAAATAAAGAGAGGAAAATACTTACAAAGATTGAAGGAAGCGTAGAGAGTCAGAAGCAAACGATTGGGGCAAGAAGCTCGACGATGGTCACAATAAAAAATGAGGGTGGAGACGAAGGAAGGGGATTCGGGGGGTTTAAATACATTTTTGGGATGTGAAATGACAAAAAGGGATAGAGGGAATACAAAAGGTTAAGAGAAAATAGGGGTGGAAGGGTAATTTCACTGGGCGAATTCGCGTAGATTAAAACTTCACCACGATGAAAGCTGAAATTTGTTGCAGTAAACTTAACCCTAATCTCGAAAACAACAAAGTATCGATGTTTCGTTGCAGTAAAGTGGAACTCAATCTGCGACAAAATAAACTCGAGAGGAATAGAGAAGAAGGATGGGGAGTTCACCGCGGCAATGTGGAATACATGCCGCTGCGAAATAAACCCGAGAGGAATAGAAAGAAATGAGGTATGTTCATCGTGGTGACACAGACTTCAAGCCACGACAAAATTTACCCGAAGTAATATAAAGGGTGTAAGCATCTTTCGTCGCGGAAAAATTCTCCCAAGAGCAACATAAAGGAAATAAGTTAAGTTCACCGCGGTGAGGTGGACTTCAAACTGCAGTAAAGGTTATTTGAAAGGAAAATTTAGGAAGGCAGAAATGAGAAACATGGCTCACAAACAAACAAATAACACAAGCTAGATACTAAATACACACAAGGATAATATACAAAGTCATCAAGCACTAGAATAGATCAAGAAAATAAAGTGCAACACAATTAATCACATCAATTTCCTCGAAGATGAAGATGTATCATGCATCAAGCCGAAAAGTATAGCAAACATAAAACAGGAGACAAATAGCTCTTTCTCAGTTGTTGTATAGTGGAATTGAGCTGGATCTAGTGCTTTCGAGGCATATACGATAACTCTTGATAGTTTCTTCTCCCATAAACCTAACATAGCTCCTACAACATAATTAGAAGCATCACTTGAAAGCTCAAAAGGCAAGTTCCAATCAGGAGCAACTAAAATAGGGGGAGAAATGAGTTTTGATTTCAACTTATCAAAGGCATTTCTGCAAGAATCATCAAACTCAAATTTTGCATATTTTTGCAAAAGCTTGGAAAGAGGTAATGCAATTTTTCTAAAATCTTTAAAAAATTGCCCATAAAAACCTACATGACCTAAAAATGATCTTATATCTTTAATACAGGAAGGATAAGGCAAAGAAGATATAACCTCAATCTTAGCTTTATGAACTTCAATCCCTTTGCTAGAAATCAAATGACCTAGCACTATACCTTCATTGACCATGAAATGGCATATTTCAAAGTTCAAAATCAAATTCTTTTCAATGCACCTCTTTAAAACTTTTTCGAGACTAGATAGGAAAGTATCAAAAGAATCACCATAAACTATGAAATCTATAAAGACTTCCATGCATTCTCCTAAAAAATCATAGAAAACAACCATCACACAACGCTAGAAGGTCCCTAGAGCATTACATAAACCAAAAGGCATCCATCAATATGTAAAGGTACCAAAAGGATATGTAGAAGTGGTTTTATCTTAGTCCTCTGCTGTAATAGGTACTTGAAAGTACCAAGAGAAACCATCTAGAAAACAATAATGCGATTTGCCTACAAGTCTTTCAAGTATTTGGTTAATGAAAGGAAGAGGGAAATGATCTTTTCATGTGCCATCATTTAATTGTCTATAATGTATGCACATTTGCAACGAATTCTGCACTCTAGTAGGAATAAGCTCATCACTATCATTTTTTATCACAATTATCCCACTCTTTTTCAGCATTACATGTATTAGACTGACCTACTCACTATCAGATATGGGATATATGACACAAGCACTCATCAATTTTGTGATTTCTTTCTTAATCACATCTAAGATAAGTGGGTTTAGTCTCCTTTAGGGATACCTCACAGATTTTGAACCCCCACTCAATAAGATCCTATGCGTGCAAATAGTTGGGCAAAGTTTAGGTATATTTACTAAAGTCCAACCTATAGCCCTCTTATGTTCCTTTAAAATAGCAAGGAGTCTCTCTTCCTCAATGTGAGATAGGGTATTGGCAATTATAACAGGTAGTTGCTCATTAGATTCAAGAAAGGTCAACTTTAAAGTAGGGAGTAGGGGTTTCAACTCAATCACAGGAGGTTGCACAATAAAAAGAATCAATTTATAAAGTTTAAGAGAGAAAAGATTACTACCCTTTCCTTCAACCAATGATAGCTCAGATTCCTTGCGGTTGGCTCTACAATCTCCTTTTACATCAGACGTTAAACCCATCTCATGTTGATCTATGGTGGCAACTGCCTGGGCCAACTCCTTCTACATCCCTTCAATCAAACACTTTTGTTGAGGTAAAATACCTTCAGCAATTTCCTCATCGATGTCAGTTTTCATGATGCCAAAATCACTTAAAAAATTAACAAAAAACTTTCTCGATGGGGATTATCATTGACAACAAAAGATGTTAAAATCACACACGAGTTAGAAAAATCAAGTGAATGCAACTCAAAATTAAAGGAATCCTCTTTAAATTCAAAATCGGAGCAAGTATCATCAACAACAACATCAAGCATATTAACTCCAAAAGAAATTAATCCTCATTAAGATGTTTCATTGCTTCGTATATATTAAAGCACACTTTTTAGTCTGCTACCTGTATGGTGATGGTACCTTCTTTCATGCTAATCATAATACTAGCAGTCCTTAAGAAGGGTCTACCGAGAACCAATGTAGTGTCCTACACAATTTCAAAAGACATGTCAAGCACATAAAAGTCAGCTGGAAAGACCAAACCCTTTACTTGGACCAAAATTTCCTCTATAATGCCCACAGGATGCCTAAGAGACCTATCAGTCAATTGTAGAACTACAAATGTAGACTTAAGACTTTTGACTCCCAATGATGTGTAGACAGACTTAGGTATAACGTTAATGGCTTCCCCTAAATCTAACAAGATTCGTCCTATGGTAAATTTTTCTATGGTGCACGGGATGGCAAAAAATCCAGGGTCTTGGCATTTTACTAAGATTTGGGGTTTGAACAATGCAGACACATTTGAGTTGACTTGCACTCTTTCATTCGGTCTGAACTTCCTTTTGTTAATACGCAGGTCTTTAAGATACTTCGCATACGTAGAAACCCTTTTCACAAGGTCAAGTAAAGGGATGATGACTTCTACTCTCCTAAACCAATCAATGATATCTTACATGTTTAGTACCAGTCATCCTTTTGCTAAGAAAATATGAATTAGGAAAAGGAAGTTCTTTCAGGTTTACCTCCTTGTCATTAGCTTCATGATCTCCTTGCTTGCTTGATTCCGAGTTGGTTTTAGAATTTGCTTCCTTGCTCTTTAATGATTTTGACTCCTTTTTAGTCAAAAGTGCTCTCTCTTTGGAACTCTCAGACTTCTTAACTCTTTCATTTGTAGAAGGCAATTCTCTACTCTCAATCTCCTCTTCATCTTCTCCCTCATGTTGATTGCTGAAACTCACTTATTTCCCATTTTGGAGGGTTATGGCATTCAAACTCTTGGGGTTTATAACAGTATTAAAGGGGATAGTTCCATTGCTTCTCGCTTAGTTCTCACTCATGTTGTTGCATAGTTGAGTGATGTAGGAGTTGATATTCTCAGCCTTCGTCTCCCATTATTCCATTCTCTTTTTTAGAGCATTGAACTGAGCAGCATTTTTAAAAGAATCTTGTTGAATGACAGAGGTTATGACGTTGAACTGACTATTATTCAAAGTCCTCTCCTCCTTCATCAATGACATCATGTTATGCATAAGTTGGTTAGTGTCCTCCTTTGGTGGCACAGTTAGAGCTTGTTGTTAGTTGTGGAACTGGTTTGTTGAAGAACCAACCCCTCCGCCTTGTTAGAATCTGTTTGGACCTCTTCCATCTTCATTTCTCCAACTGAGCCTAAGATTTGCTTTCCATCCCTCATTATAGGTGTTGGAATAGGGATCCCATTTCTAATTAGTCCAACCCTGATACACAGTGGACACCTCTTCATAACGGCCTGGGCAGACACTAAAGATGTGTATTACTGACGCACAAGTATCACAACTAGGTGCAGTAAAATCCATAGAAGTTGTTGGGCGATGCATACTTATGTTTTTCAACTTTGCAGTGATGAAAGACAACTGCGAAGTCACTTTACTTTCAAAAGAGTCAATCTTAGACTCCAAACTTTCCATTCTTTTGGATTGGGCAGTTGAAATTCCCAAATCATGTATGCCTCTGGTATCTCTAATAATGTACTGTTGATGATTTAAAGCCATCTTCTTAATTAGATCCCATGCTTTTGAAGCTATGAGGTCGATCAAGGAACCTCCCAATGTCGCATCCAATATACCTTTATCTTGACTTTTTAGTCCATCATAAATTTACTGCACTAACTGCTCATTAGATATTTGATGGTGGGGGCATCTGGACAACAAATCTTAAAAATGATTCCAATAGTCATAGAGGGACTAATCATAATCTTAACGTGCCAAATAAATCTCCTTCCTCATTGATGAAGTTATGGAGGCTAGAAAATATTTCTCCAAGAATGCCTTTCGTATATTGGACCAACTATGGCAGGCATTTGCCGCATGTTTAGGAGGCTTATATACTACTCCCTTGCTTTACCCTCCAGACATAGGTGAAAAACTTTCCATAGTACTTGATCCAGCGAAGCACCCACTGGTTTCATACTTTAACAAATCATGGTCAGCGATTGCAAATGGATGCAGGGATCTTCTTTTGTCAAGCCATGAAATTTAGGAAGAGAGTTAATAAGCAATCCTTTAACTTTAAAATTCACATCAAAATTGGGGCTAGTAGCAGTAAATGGATTATAATTCATATCACAGGTAGTTGCTGTTAGTAGTGTGCCCTAGGTCAATGGATATTTGTGATTCATGTATTAACATTATGACTTGTTAATAATATATTATG
>JAOSBK010008597.1:0-13240 GCA_027568895.1 Erythroxylum shatona
CACGTTTAATAATTTTGTTGATAATCAAATAATAATAATGTTTGAAATAAATGAACTGTTTTGATGAGTATGTTAAGTGTGCTGTGCCAAAACACAGAAGAAATGGCGAAACACAGAAGAAGTGAAAACTCAGAAGAAGTTCAAAAACACAGAAGAAATGGCGAAACACAGAAGAAGTGTCAAAACTCATAAGAAGTTTCAAAACTCAGAAGAAGTTTTAAAACTAAGAAGAAGTTCGAAAACTCAAAAGAAGTTCGAAAACTAAGAAGAAGTTCTAAAACCCAGAAGAAGTTCAAAAATTCAGAAGAAATTCGAAAACTCAGAAAAAGTTTTGAAAACTTAGAAGAAGTTCTAAAACTAAGAAGAAGTTCAAAAACTCATAAGAAGTTCGAAAACTCAGAAGAAGTTCAAAAACTAAGAAAAACTAAGAAAACTCAGAAGAAGTTCGAAAACTCAGAAGAAGTTTCAAAACACAGAAGAAGTTCAAAAACTAAGAAGAAGTTCGAAAACTAAGAAGAAGTTCAAAAACTCAGAAGAAGTTCGAAAACTCAGAAGAAATTTGAAAACTAAGAAAAAGTTCGAAAACTCAGAAGAATTTCGAAAACTAAGAAGAAGTTCAAAAACTCAGAAGAAGTTCGAAAACTCAGAAGAAGTTTCGAAAACTCAGAAGAAGGTTCAAAAACTTAGAAGAAGTTTCAAAACTCAGAAGAAGTTTCACAACTAAGAAGGGGTTCGAAAACATAGAAGAAGTTCGAAAACACAGAAGCAGTGAGAACACAGTAGAAGCAGTTTAAGTTAGTTATAGAACTCAACTGAATAACGGTTTATGCAAGAAGGAAAAAACAAGAAGCAAGAAGCAATTATTGAGATTCAAGAAGTAGTTGGAGACTTAGGCTATAAATACTAGTCGTAGTCGAAGACTGAACAATCTTTTTAGCTTTCAAACATTTACTTAGAAAAATCCTGTATACAAAGTGCGATACAAGAGAGCAAACATTACCGTAACAAAAGCTCACAATATCTTTCTAGTGAGAGAAAGAAAAGGCTGAGAGCCTAGAGAGGCTAAGATAGCTTAAAGAATACTCAGTATAAGAGACCTGAAGAGGCTCTGGAAGGAAAGGAATAATACTTGTAAATTTGGGGAAGTATAATGAAAACTCAAAAAGATTCTGAGGACTGGATATAGCCCAAGATTTGGGGTGAACCAGTATAAAAATTGCATCATCTATCATCTATCTTCTAACTCTTTACTCTTATATACTCTTGTTCTTATACAAGTTTATACAAGTTATTTGCGATTTAACTAAGTAACTATTTGGTATTCATCTAATACTTGAAAAAGTTTCTTTTTCAAGAAATATCAAAGATTTTGTGTATTTACGAAAAGATTACACAATTCAACCCCCCTTCATGTGTACTTCGTATATTATACGTGAGTTCTATATTAACGTGTGATTTACTGCACATAGGCCACTTGTACCCTGTCTATCATGATCACAGCAGGCAGGCCACGATCATGGGCAAGTCTTATGCTTTTGTCATGATTGTGGCCAACCACGATCATAGATTTTTTCCTTTGCTTTTATCATAATCGTGGGTTGCTGTTTCAATCCAAGTCTCTTCGAAACTTCTCTGTTCTTTGTTGTTGACCCTAAAACAATAATAAATGCATCAAGGTACCTTATAGACATAATAATTAAGCTCAAATGCTTATACTAACCCATAAAAACACTTAAACACAAATAATTCACAAACTAACACAATTCTACTGAAAATACACACTAAGCAATCGAATAAACAAATAAACACATATCAAACTATACCTTAAAACATGATGCATTTCACACTTATCAATTCCTAATCAAATGACCAGAAACTACCACCATTGTTTAGTTTAGTCATGTGTCTCTCACTTATATGGCCAAGGCGACAATGTCATAAGTAAGATGATTTCACATTATCTCATTTTTTGTCTTTTATTGTCATTAATATTTAAAAGTAGATTGGACATATCTAATATGTATATTCCATTGCATAATGTACCCATAGCATAAAGCATTCCATTCAAATAAATAGAACAACCATTGTTACAAAAATTTAAATGGAAACCAAGCAACAATTGTTACAAAAATTTAATTGGAAACAAACTTTATTAATACTAAAAACTGAAATAATATTCTTAGTCAATACAGGTACATAAAAACAATCATCCAATTCTATTACAAGCCCACAAGGGAGTAACAATACATAAGTTCCTATGACTAATGCAGCAATTCTTACTCCATTGCCCACGCGTAGGTCCAACTCTCCCTTGTCGAGTTGTCTACTATTCTTGAGGCCTTGCATATTGGTATATATATGAGAGCCACAATTGGTATCTAATACCCATATGTTATTATTAGAAATAGTATTAATATTAATAACACACATACTTGAAGTAGATGGGGCATCTGATCCTTCTTCTACTTCAGTGATTTCAAATAGACCTTATAGTTCCTTTTCCAATGGTCATCTTTACCACAATAAAAGCATGTTCCCTCTAGGGTAGTCTCTTTAGCTTTCTTCCTGGCCACACCATTATTAAGCCTTGTGGACTTCTTCTTCTTCTAGTTCTTCCTCTTTAAACCAGAAGAGTCCACCAGCATTACAGCCTTACTGTCCTTGTGGATAGATGGCTTAACTATTTTGAGTAAGTTGATCAATTTAGGAATTGTTGTGAATATTTAGTTGATCCGATAGTTAAGCACAAACTGTGAATAACTATCAGTCAAACCAATTAGAATTAATTCTATACTTAATCATGATCCATAAAAAACCTAAGAAGGCCAACCTCTCAATATAACCATTCATCTTCAATGTATATTGCACTAGAGATGACCCCTCAGCAATCTTAAAGTGAAAGAGCAACCTTGAGGTCTCAATCCTTTCAGATCTAGCTTGCTCATCAAACAACTCCCTTAAATGATAAACTATGGTATGAAGATCCATTGCCTCATGTTGCTTTTACAATTTTAGCGACATAGTGGCCAACATTATGTAGCTAGCCATCTCACTATTATCGAGATGCTTTCTGTATGCCCTCTGATCATTACCAGAAGCATCAGCAGCAGGGGGATCAGGAAGTGGTTTTTCTAAGATGTAGCTTAGTTTCTCTAACTTAAGAACTATTCTTAGGTTCCTAAGCTAGTCTAGGAAGTTATGTCCGGTCAACTTATTGGCTTCTATAATTGAGCTTAGGTTCACACTAGTGGTCATGGTGTTGATTCTTACAACCTAATGGCAAAGAGAGAAATGGTGTTAAATTGTACGTAAATGCATGTCAATTAAGACTTTAATAATATGCAGTATTGCTCCCACTATTTCCTCACAAATCCATAACCCTCTATATGAATATATGAGAACTTGTATAAAAGTTCTCTTAGTGGGTCGATATCTAATATTCTTAAGGATGACCTTGGGTTTGCCTAACGAGCCACCTTAGGTCAATCTGTAGGTATTAATCATACCAATTGCATTTATAATACAACTATCGAGTCTAATGCTATCAAATGTTGATGTGTGCACTCACATTGAGCTATCTTTATGCATATACATTTTATGTACATTACCCAACTTTGACTCTATCCACGTTGACCTTGAGTTTGCCTAACAAATCAATGCTTCTAGTTCAAACCTACCTACTAATCCAAAAATCATATCTCCATAGATCAAACATGTTTATGTAGAGTGGGTTTGGGTTTGCCCAATAACCCTAACACGAAAAGAACTCTGGTTCTCATCATATTAATGGAAGGCTTTAGTTTTAATATTCTAAATGAGGGATTTATACTTAGGTCTCATCTAACTAAGATGGTCATATATATATATATATATATATAGTTACTATAACTATATGGACACCCCAATCATATTGGGCTTAAGTCTATAGCCATCCATTATGCAAGTCTAAACAATCCTAATATGCGTTCTCTAATGCATCAAATTAAAACACATAACTTTTGGTTGTGATAATTTATGGATCCTAAAATTTGGAAGTATTTCAACACTTAAATCGATTTGTTTACTAATTTTAATCTCAGTTAAATTTAATTTGCAGGTCATTTCGATTTGCAATTTAATATTATTCAAATTAAATTAAACTCTAATTTCCAAAAATTAATACACCTTTAAAATTAATTATTTGATGTCAAAATTAAACACTTTAATTTTGTTACATAAGCCACTGTCTAATCATACTAGAAAATTTAATGCTCCACTTAAATTAATTCAAAATTAATTTCAAAATTTTCTCAAAATTTCTAGAACATCAAATCATCAATCCATGCATCTCCAGGTCATTTCAAGTTCATCAAAATAATTTTGAAATAACCCAAAATCATCAAGATAATTGAAAATACACCTACACACATAAAAATGAAAATTTTGACATATAAATTTTTTAAAAATCTAATATTTGAAAAAATTCATTTTGGCATGCGTAAGACATCAAAATAACACATTTTTATTACATAAAATAATTTTTAACGTTCTGAAGCTAAAACATACACATACAAAATTATCAAACAAAACAGTTCCATAAATTTCAACAAAACCGACCAGATCTATTCAGTATTTGAAAAATTATTTAAATAAATTTAATTAATTCTAAAAATTCCAGAGGAAAAATGTTCAACCTCAATAATTTAGCCAACTAACATCATATGTTATGCATGAAAATTAAAAAGTAAATATTTTAATCACATTAAAATCAATTTTCAATCTCAAAAACCATCTACAAACATCTCATGAGCAAATCAGTGAAAGAAAATCATGAAAACAAATTTTCATAATTTTATTTCTAATTTTCTAATAACAGAACCTCAGTTGTCACAACATGCAATCCTATTGCACATGTAATAGAAACTATATCTAATAGGTACAAGATGTATCTGATGCCACTGCTGGGTTTTGATATTGGATCACATGCATCAAAAATAAAAAGCAATAGTGGAAATATAAAACAAAACCCAAAAATCCAAGAACTTTCAAATGTCATTAAATGTAACTTTAACAGAACATGAACTTAAGATGTATACCTTACAATCTCCTTCGTTCTTTATTGTCTTCAACTCTTGGAGTTGTTGTAAAACACAATGACCAAAGGGGGATGTCTCTAATGATATCTACATAAAGAGGGAAGCCTAAAACCTTTTAGGAAGAATGGCTAGAAAACGCACAAAGTGCTAGCTTTGTGATGTATTCTTTAAAAGAATGTTTGCAGAGTGAGAGAAGATGATGAACACTTTACCAAAAAGTCTCTTGTTTTCACACAACACTTGCAAGCAAATTGATGTTTCTTACACCCTTTAGTCTTCCTCTATCACCCAACATCAATGGAGAGTTAGTGGGAATTAAGTGGCTTTTAATCCCACTTAGTTTAACAAGAAACTTCCACCCCTTCTTTAAAGTGTAATTTTGTCATCTTGCTTATTAAAAGGTAATTTTGTCATCTTGCTTATTAAAGTGTAATTTTGTGATCTTACCTAATAAGCAAGATTCACACATGTCATATGATTTATAATTAAATGACCCTAAACTACCACACTTGTTTAGCTTATTCATGCATCTCTCACATCTGGATCCCCATCCAAAACCATTTTTCTCATTCTTTGCATCTTTAATGTGTGTGACCCATTAAGTTCCCAGTTTTGTTGGCCACTTGAATCAACACTTAACTTAAGCAATTCATGAGTGGTATCTAGTAACACATTGTGACCCCCAATTGATCAGAAAGCAAGTGGTTTAACTACGAACCCTTCCATAGACAATGTTCCTGTGCATTTCATCCTTTCACCATCTATACCCCACTTGGTTCAGAGTATAGTTAAAGTGTTAACTCCCACTAGACTGACTACGTCACATCTAGCCTAAGTGATGATAGTTCTTGTCCCTGAGGCTTATTACACAATTGGATATGTCACTGAAGACTATCTTCATGACATTTTCACTCTGGCCAGAGATTCGCAAGTAATGACCTTGACAAGAGTCCATGGGTAACATCTCCTTATATCAGGAGTGGTAAATCCTTTATTGGCTACTTAATTACCTTCAAATACCTTAAGCTGTACCTAATCACCACCCTATGAGCAACCTCTAAGAGGAAACAAGCAATTGATTTAAAGTATAAGATAAGATTAATATCCTAGATATCCTTGAGCACCTTAAGTCTATGGATATTTACACCATTGCTATGATGAGACTATCATTGACACTAGAATAGATTATAAATATGATTGTCTCATGGTAAGTCATCCAATGTGGTTACTACTTTTAGAAAGCATCCACGTGTTAACTCTAAACAACTCGTGCTTACAACTTATGAGATCTACTACTTGATCTAATTAAGGAGTATAACATGTATTAGTCTGTCTGAATTAATAATGTCCCATCTTATTAATCCTATGACTAAGGATAATTTAGATACTAACATAATTACAATGATAGGAATTTCATTATCATGATCTCATCATGATTTCCTTCATGGTATGTAATGTATCAAGGACTTGATTAATTCGATCTAAGATCACTATCAATTAGAAAGAACATAAACATCAACTTAATGAAAAAGCCTTTTTATTAATCAAAAAGATTTGTACAATAAGTGCTAAAGGTGATTACCTTTAGAGCACTTCTTTAACATCATTCATGGTTACGTACGAATGGAAGCTTCCTATCAAAATGGAAGGAAAACAATGGAAAGCTACAAGTAAGGTTCGTAAAGGAGGTGATTCTAGTAAGTTAATAGGTTTGGAAGCAATGTTGGAAAACTATTGGAAGCTAAGAAAGACGATAACCTAGACCCTACTATTAATCAGGTGAATAAGAATGAAGCTCTTATTAAAATTCAAAGCTTTTGAAGTGATGTAAGCAAGGAGGCTCCCAATGTAAGGCATAAAGGTGTTAAAAGTGTGTAAGATCCTAATTTATGACCAATTGTAGTTGACAAAAATTTGTATGATCTTGATTCTATCTCCACCATAGTTAGTAAAACTCAATGACTATTAATGCTAACGTTGTCGATGCTTTTATAAAGGAGGAGTCTTAGATAACGGAGAAAAAAGGAAATATAAAAGAGGCAACAGGGCAAATGCACTAAAGGTAAAAATTCTCTTATCAAATAAATGAACATAATTTGGAAGTTGTGTAGTCTAAATTGATCTCAAAATATTTTAGCACTAAGGGATTTCTTTTCTATAAAGAAAAACCTACTTTCTCTAACTTGTTGGAAACTAAGATAAGGAAGGAAAATATGAATAAACTGAGTATTTTAAGGCTTTGATGGCATTTTTTTACTCGAATCATCATTATCAATATTATGGTACAATTATTTTCTCAAAAATATTATGGTAAAATTATTCTTGCTTTTCTCGCAATGAAGGTTAAGGAACTAGATGTAAGTTATCAGGTTATGTATGTTTTGATACATTTTATATATGAAAACATTAAGTTATGTTCCTTTATGGTCTATGGCTCCAATTTTAGTTTTCAAAGGAAGCTTCTATAGGATAACTTGATTTAAACCTAAAGGAAATGTACGGGGAATTAATTGGTCTATGGAGATTTTAACTCCACTTTACACTAGTCTAATGCAGAAGGTCGAACTAGTTTGAAAAGGCATTCTAATGATCTCAAGGAATTTGTAGGCCTCTTAGAGGTTACAAATTTGAGCTAAGATGGTTATACATTCAATTGGAGTAATTAGTAAAACCCTACTACTTTAGGAAAATTTAGATAGCAATAATTAATCTAAATCGGCTTACAATCTTTATTGAAAGCAAAGCCACCTTTATAAAGCCACTTATTTCTTACCATCATCTTATCAAAATTAATGATCTATTTCTATAGGTGCATAGAAACTTTTCTTTTAGAATTAATAATTTTGTTGTTCATAATGACGGATTCAAAGAACCTATTAGTCAAGGATTGGGAATTAGAATTCATGGTATTAGATAATATTAAGGAGTTGAAACTCCTTAATTCAAAAAGGATTCATGATATTATGTAATTAGTGTCATGTCCTAGAGAAAGGTTACTGGGAGTTTAGAAAATGCTCTCTAAAAACCTTGGCTATAGAGAGATATTAGGGGAGGAAGGGATAATGCTTTAAGATTATCTAAGTAAGGTGGAGGACCATACTTCCTTATAGAGGAAAAGAGCTAGGAATAATTATCTTAAAGAAATGGACATGCGTAGAAGTTTTTCCTTGAAATATATTATGCCAAAGAGAGTCAATAACAAGAGATGATCAATTATTTCATAAGAAGGTTATTTAATCTCCAAGAAGAAAGAGTTGATGACGGAAGTAGAGAACTTCTTAAAAGTCTTATTGACTTTCCCAGCGTATTTCGAATGCTTGAAGGCCCCGCTCACCCAAAGTGATTTAGAAAGATGATTCTTTCCATTTTCACAATGATAGGCGTACAATGAGAACAATGATGTTCATGGCCCTTAATAAACCTTAGATGAAGATGAAATTAAAAGTATTTTTTAAACGAATGGTTAAAAAGTTCCTAATACAAGTGGAATGAATAAGAATGTCTTTCAAAAGTATTGGGATCAAGTGAGACATTTATCAATAGTGGTTATGTTAGAGTTCTTTCAAATAAGATATACTAAGGGTTGGTAAGTTCAAATATCATAGTAATTATAGAAAGATTGAATTATCTAGTCAATGTTTTGCTGATGACTTTTTGATTTCCTCCAGAGTTTATCAGTATTCAAATAAAGTTATGATGCATTCATTAAAGATCTTTAAGGACATTTTGGATTAAAGATAATTTTTCATAAAAGTTTTAACGTTATTATTTCTTCCAATGCTTGTCAATATGTTGATAAGCTTAAAACTTAAACCCTTTTTAATGTACTACCTTTAGTTCAATTATTGGGGATGAGGGACACATTAAAACAAAACATTTATTGTAGAGTTGAGAATGGTTTAAATACTTCTTTATGGTATAATATAACAATAATATCCAATTAATTAGTACCATTCCCACTCAACCCAAAGTATGTATTTGGATAAGGGATGGTCAATGTTATGGTTTTCATAGTGACTTGCACCATCTGGTATTGGGTTACGTCGCTAATGGTAATATGTAATAGTGTTATATATGGAAAAGTCACTTGAAAGGCCTATTCTCTAACAAATCCTAGAAGGAGTGGTTAATTCTAAAAGGACCTACTATTCTATAGACAAAGATGGTATGTAACAAACATCTAAGGTCAAGTATGCCATTCCTTTTATGGTTAGCTAAAAGTAGTAGAATTAGCACACTAGATAGGTTATCTTATATTCAAATTTATAATTCCTATGTTTTGGTCAATTTGCAAATGAATCCTTTTCCCACTTATTCTTCAAATGAAAGTTCTCTAAAGTAGTTTTGATTTCAATTAAAGATCTGTGCTATTAACAAATTAAAGGATGTTCTTTCTATACTATTCTATTATGGATACAAAATAAGCATAATCCATCTACAAGCTCCTTTAAGATGTATTTGATCTATCTTGTTGCTTAGGTTTAGATATTATTGTAGGAAAGAAATAATAGGCACTTTAAGAATATTGAAAGAATCATTGCTACAGCTTTAGAAAGTGCCATATCATATACTTATACTCTAGGGAAAATCAATTAATCTGATGTTAGGATAATCAATGTCTAGAGAATTAGTTGACTCATTCATTTATTACCTTTGCAAATAAATTATGTAATTTGTATAACTTGATCATATATTGTTAGTATTTCTAGGTTAGTCGATGCATTATAACGATTTTTATATATTATTCATTCATGGCTTAGTATAATCATTTCATTTTCAAAAAAATTCTTATCAAGTATTAAAGTAAATCACTTGTTAATATAGAAATCACGTATAATATGTAAAATACACAAGAAGGGGGATTAAATTGTGTAAAATTTTCAAAGATGTTAATCTTTAGGAATTTCTTGAATTTCTTTACAAAGTTCAAATGATCACAAACACGCTTTACTAGAGTCGATGAGTAATTCAATCGCAAGAATTATTATCTACTCTTATAACAATAAGAAAATTAAAAGATAAAGGTTAGAGAATAGACACTGCGATTTTATACTAGTTTACCCTTAACCTTGGGCTACGTCTAATCCTCAGAGTTTGTCTGAGATTTCACTATACTCTTTAACTTCACAAGTACTCTTTCTACACTTACAGAGCCTCTTCAGGTCTCTCTCACAAATAATTCTTTATCTGCTTTCTTAGCCTATCCAGGCTCTAGCCTTTCTTTCTCTCTCTAGGAAAGATATTTTTGAGCTTCACGTTACAGATGTATTCACTCTCTTTCTTTCACAATTTGAATACAACGCTTCTCTAAGTATTGTACAATTAGATTTTCTCTCTTGTAAAAACGTTATTTACTTTACGACTAGAACCAGTATTTATAGCCTAAGTTTTCAACTGTCTTCTTGAGAAACTGCTTCATGAATCTTTTAGAAACTGTTATTAGTTGAGTCCTGTAACTAACTCCAATTAACTGACTGACATTCTAGAATAATTTCCTTTTGTATCATCTGGTATTATACATATTGGTGTCACTTCGTCTAGTATCGCGCTTCTTCTAGTTAATGTATATCTTTTGGTGTCATGCTTCTTCTGATATTGCGCTTCTTCTATTATCACGCTTCTTCTGGTATCGACATGTATCTTCTATGATAATGTGTATCTTCTGCGATGACCTTTATCTTCTGTGATGATGTGTATCTTCTAAGATGACGTGTATCGTCTGTCATGATGTGTATCTTCTGTGATGACATATATCTTCTGTTGATACATATATCGTCTGTGTTGACGTGTGTCTTCTATTGTTGATGTGTATCATCTGTGTTGACGTGTATCGTCTGTTCTTAAACACGCATGTTTTGGTGTTAACCATGCATCTTCTGGGTTTGACTAAGTGTTACTTATATTTTTCTGCGCACTTAACAAGCTTATCAAAATAGTTCATACATTTCTAATATTAGTATTATTTGATTGTCATCAAAATTAATATAAGTGAAGTCTTCTTGACATAACAATCTCCTCCTTTTTGATGATAACAAATAATCATAATTTTAGAAGATAAAATGATATTTAGATGAATAGTATTTAGACGAATAATAATCAAAGCAAAAACACAAAAAATGCATACATAAGATATATAATGCTTTCTAATAGTTTCAGTTTTCTCTTTTCTTCATTTCTTCATTTCTTCTTCATTTCTTCTTCTTTTCTCCTTCTTTTCTCTTTCTTTTCTCCTTCTTTTCTTCTTCTTTTCTCCCCTATTTATTATTAATCAAAAAGATGGTTCATCATAGAGGCTTCAAAATTTCAGAAAATATATGTTGAATATCAGTGTGGATTGTCTTAAGGTCTTGTTCAATAGAAACACGTAGAAGTGTTATTTTTGAGTCACCCAATTCATCAACCTTAGTATGAATTTCCTCAATATCTTTTGCCAAGGCTTCCTAAACTTCCTTCTGTTTGTGACTAGCTTTCATCCAATTGATGAAATGCTTCAAGAACTCTAAATTAGCAGTAGCATCTTGTTGTATTTCACTAAGTTGATGAAGGTTTTCAACAATAGATGGTTCTGTAGGTAAAACGTCTAACTCTATGATTTTGATTGAGGGTAGTCTGAAGGTTTGTTTTCTTTCTGGGAGATCAAGATCATCAAGTCTAGGAAGTTTAAGAATTGGTTGCCCAAGAAGGTGTAACACATTTTTGACTAAAGGTATGAAACCTAAGGTTCTGAAATGCATGATTAAATGCACAACGGTTTCTAAGTTGAAATTGATACCTTCAACCGTGATACTTCTGTACCATCCTTCTGTCACAGTGCCAACTACCTTGAAATTTTCATTTTTGGTAGGAACTCCAAATTGACTCCCTGATGCCCTTGAAATGTGATGTGATACATAGATACCTCCAGATTGAGCTGCAATACATGCATCATTTATGTTCTTCACAGCCACTTAAATCTGTTCTTCTGTAAGATCATCTTCATGCCCTTCAGGAAACATCTTCTTCTTCCTTTGTTCTTCGTTTATCGTGGGGGTTGAACATCTTGGTTGTATATCTGGAACAATCTTTATTGATGTTTTTCTCGTAATCAGATAGATTGTATACTAATCCTTTGAAATCTTCATTGGATATGGTTCTGACTTCTTATCTCGTAAAATACCATATAGTCTTTGTTCTTTATAACTGAGAAGATGTATTGACTGATTGTTAATTGGAATAGTTCGACTTGTACCTTGACTATCTTCTTCAAAGATTCTCTAATAATAATTGAACTTCTATTTCGAACAGGTACTGATTCTTCTATAATCATCATTTTCAAATCCTTTTTGTTGATTGGTTGAGAAGGATTGTAAGGTACTAATTGTTGTTCAACTGTCTGTGCCTTTTGTTGAACATCATATGAAGAAACTTTTTTCGGACTAAGCTTCATCTTCTTTTGTTCTTCTGCTGGTTTGGAAGAAAGTTGTTGTTGAAGCTTCTTCCTTTTAAATACTAACTTCCTTTTTTATCTCTGTCTCTCTAGATGATTTTGCTGATTGACTTTGTAAAATAAAGACAATTAATCTGGTAGGTTGCTGTCATTTCTCTTGCCTCTCAGAATCTCCACCAAGAATCAGAGCTTTTTGCTTCTTCTGTTCTTGCTGTCATAAGGTCAATAATCTTAGTAACCTTCTTAAATGTTTGGACTTTTTTTATTGAAGTGTCTCAGCCTTCCTCTTCAATGACACTTGTTATGATGATTGTTGAACCCAGCTTTCCTCTTTAGATAGAATCGTCTTAGCTTGTATTAGCACATCAGACGATTGTTTAGCTTTTTCTTCTGCAGATGTTCTTCTTGTCGATCGAGATTTTTTTTTCTTTTCAGACGTAACATGTTCACTCCTGCTCTATCTTACTACAAGCTCCCCCTCAGACTTTGCTTTCAGTGTAAAACCTGTATCCACTTCAGCTTCAAACTTTATTCCCATTATAAGAATAGTCATTAATAATACTCTTCACATCCATCTTTACCTTGTTACCTTTATCAAGTAAGATTCTAGATTCTCTAAAGAATGTTGTCAACAACATGCAGTAAGGTAAAGAGCTAGAATCTCCCTTAGGCTCTGTTTGTTTCGAGGGTTAGGGATGGAATGGAATGGAACGTAATACACTTCCATCGTTTGTTTGAA
>JAOSBK010008632.1:0-13238 GCA_027568895.1 Erythroxylum shatona
AATGTGGCTTTTAGTGACATTTTCATGACGCTTCCAAAAAACGTGGCAAAATGTAATTTTTGTGACATTTTCATGACATTTCCAAAAAACGTCGTGGAATGTTACTTTCGTTACATTTTCATGACGTTTCCAAAAAAATTGCAGAATGTGACTTTTCGTGACATTTTCAACACGTTTCCAAATGTTAAATTTTGTGACATTTTCATGACGTTTAAAAAAAGGTCTTAGAATGTGACTTTTCCTGACATTTTCATGACATTTCCAAAAAACATTGTGGAATATGACTTTTCGTGACATTTTTATGATGCTTAAAAAAGCATCGTGGAGACGTTTAAAAAAATGTTGCGGAATGTGACTTTTCATAATATTTTCATGACATTTCTAAAAAACGTGACGAAATGTGACTTTTTGTGATATTTTCATGACGTTTCCAAAAAACGTCACAGAATGTTACTTTTCATGAAATTTTCATGACGTTTCCAAAAAATATTGCAGAATGTGACTTTTTGTGATGTTTTCAGCATGTTTTCAAAAAATGTCGCAAAATGTGCATGACATTTGAAAAAAAGTCTTAGAATGTGACTTTTCGTGACATTTTCATGATGTTTCCGAAAAACATTACGGAATGTGATTTTTCGTGACATTTTCATGATGTTTAAAAAAAGAATTGCGGAGACGTTTAAAAAACTGTTGCAGAATGTAACTTTTCGTAACATTTTCGTGACGTTTCCAAAAAAATGTCGCGCAATGTGTCTTTTTGTGACATTTTCATGACGTTTTCAAAAAATGTCACAGAATGTGTCTTTTTGTGATATTTTCATGACGTTTCCAAATAACATCACGAAATGTGACATTTTGTGGCATTTTTAACACGTTTCCAAAAAATTTCTCAAAATGTGACTTTCTGTGACATTTTCATGACGTTTCCAAAAAAGGTTGCAAAATGTGACTTTTCATGACATTTTCAAGACGTTTCCAAAAAACATCGTGGAATGTGACTTTTCGTGACATTTTCATGACGTTGCCAAAAAACGTTGCAAAAGGTGACTTTTTGTGACATTTTCAACACGTTTCAAAAAAATTTCGCAAAATGTGACTTTTTGTGACATTTTCATAACATTTAAAAAACGTCTTGGATTGTGACTTTTCGTGACATTTTCATGACGTTTCCAAAAAACTTCAAGGAATGTGACTTTTCGTGACATTTTCATGATGCTTCCACAAAGCCTCGTGGAATGTGACTTTTCGTGACATTTTCATGACATTTCTAAAAAATGCCACAGAATCTGACTTTTCGTGACATTTTCATGACGTTTCCCAAAAATATTGAAGAATGTGACTTTTCGTGATATTTTTATGACGTTTCCAAAAAGCATCGCGGAATGTGACTTTTCGTGACGTTTCTAAAAACTTCATGGAATGTGACTTTTCGTGACATTTTCATCATGTTTCCACAAAACGTTGTGGAATGTGACTTTTCGTGACATTTGCTTGATGTTTCCAAGAAAGGTCGCAGAATGTGACTTTTCGTGACATTTTCATGACGTTTAAAAAAAGTTTTAGAATTTGACATTTCATGACTTTTTCAACAAGTTTCCAAAAAACGGTGCAGACTGTGACTTTTCATGACGTTTAAAAGAAAGTTTTGGAATTTGACTTTTCCTGACATTTTCATGTCATTTACAAAAAACGTTACGAAATGTGACGTTTTGTGACATTTTCATTACTTTTCCAAATAACGTAGCGGAATGTAACTTTTTGTGACATTTGCATGATGTTTCGAAAAAATGTCGTAGAATGTCACTTTTCGTGACATTTTCATGACATTTTCAAAAAACGTTGCGGAATGCTTCTTTTTGTGACATTTTCATCAGTTTTCACGATATTTTCATGACGTTTCCAAAAAACGTCACAGAATGTGACTTTTCGTGACATTTCCATGATGTTTCAAGAAACACAGCAAAATGTGACTTTTCGGGACATTTTCATGAGGTTTCAAAATAACGTTGCGAAATGTGACTTTTCTTGACATTTTCAACACATTTCCAAAAAATGTCGCAAAATGTGACATTTTCATAAAGTTTGAAAAAACATCTTAGAATGTGACTTTTCATGACATTTTCATGACGTTTCCGAAAAACGTTGCAGAATGTGACTTTTCGTGACATTTTCATGATGTTTAAAAATAGCATTACGGAGACATTTAAAAAATGTTGGGGAATGTGGCTTTTAGTGACATTTTCTTGACACTTCCAAAAAACGTTACTTTTCATGAAATTTTCATGATGTTTCCAAAAAAACATCGCATAATGTGACTTTTTCTGATGTTTTCATCATGTTTTCAAAAAATGTCGCAAAATGTGCATGACTTTTGAAAAAAACATCTTAGAATGTGACCTTTCGTGACATTTTGATGATGTTTCCGAAAAACGTTGCGGAATGTGATTTTTCGTGACATTTTCATGATGTTTAAAAAAAGCATTACAGAGACGTTTAAAATTATGTTGCAGAATGTAACTTTTCGTAACATTTTCATGACGTTCCCAAAAAAACGTCGCGCAATGTGACTTTTTGTAACATTTTCATGACGTTTTCAAAAAATGTCACGGAATGTGTCTTTTCGTGATGTTTTCATGAAGTTTCCAAATAACGTCACGGAATGTGACATTTTGTGGCATTTTCAACACGTTTCCAAAAAATGTCGCAAAATGTGACTTTCTATGACATTTTCATGACGTTTCCAGAAAAGGTTGCAAAATGTGACTTTTCGTGACATTTTCATGACGTTTCCAAAAAACATCGTGAAATGTGACTTTTCGTGACATTTTCATGACGTTGCCAAAAAACGTTTCGAAAGGTGACTTTTCGTGATATTTTCAAGACGTTTCCAAATAACATCACAAAATGTGACTTTTTGTGACATTTTCAACTCGTTTCAAAAATTTTTTGCAAAATGTGACTTTTTCTGACATTTTCATGACATTTAAAAAAAGTCTTGGATTGTGACTTTTCGTGACATTTTCATGACATTTCCAAAAAACTTCAAGGAATGTGACTTTTCGTGACATTTTCATGATGTTTCCACAAAGCATCGTGGAATGTGACTTTTCGTGACATTTTCATGACATTTCTAAAAAACGCCACGGAATCTGACTTTTCGTGACATTTTCATGACGTTTCCCAAAAACATTGAAGAATGTGACTTTTCGTGACATTTTTATGATGTTTCCAAAAAGAATCGCGGAATGTGACTTTTCGTGACGTTTCTAAAAACTTCGTGGAATCTAACTTTTCGTGACATTTTCATCATGTTTCCACAAAACATTGTGGAATGTGACTTTTCGTGACATTTTCTTGACATTTCCAAGAAAGATCGCAGAATGTGACTTTTCGTGACATTTTCATGACGTTTAAAAAAAGTTTTAGAATTTGACTTTTCATGACTTTTTCAGCAAGTTTCCAAAAAACGGTGCAGACTGTGACTTTTCATGACATTTTCATGACGTTTAAAAGAAAGTTTTGGAATTTGACTTTTCGTGACATTTTCATGTCATTTACAAAAAATGTTACGAAATGTGACGTTTTGTGACGTTTTCATGAGTTTTCCAAAAAACGTAGCGGAATGTAACTTTTTGTGACATTTGCATGACGTTTCCAAAAAATGTCACAGAATGTTACTTTTCATAACATTTTCATGACGTTTCCGAAAAATGTTGCGGAATGCTTCTTTTTGTGACATTTTCATCAGTTTTCACGACATTTTCATGACGTTTCCAAAAAACGTCGCGAAATATGACTTTTCGTGACATTTCCATGATGTTTCGAAAATCACAGCGAAATGTGACTTTTCGGGACATTTTCATGAGGTTTCAAAATAACGTTGCTAAATGTGACTTTTCGGGACATTTTTAAAAGATTTAAAAAGCATCGGGGAATGTGACATTTGATGACATTTTCATGCCGTTTAAAAAAAGTTTTAGGATTTGACTTTTCGTGACATTTTCATGACATTTCCAAAAAACATTGAAGAATGTGTCCGAATGTGACATTTCGTGACATTTTCATGATGTTTCCAAATAACTTCGCAGAATGTGACTTTTCGAGGCATTTTCATGACGTTTAAAAAAAGTTTTAGAATTTGACCCTTTGTGACATTTTCATGTTATTTCCAAAATACGTTGCAGAATGCGACTTTTTGTGACATTTCCATGGCATTTCCAAAGAACATGACGGAATGTAACTTTTCGTGTCGTTTTTAGGACGTTTCAAAAAAATATCATGGAATGTGACTTTTCGTGACGCGGAATGTGACTTTTTCAAACATTGTCATGACATTTTCAGAAAACATTGCGGAATGTGGCTTTTAGTAACATTTTCAGAACATTTGCAAATAACGTCGCGAAATGTGGCTTTTCGTGACATTTTCATGACACTTCCAAAAAACATGGCGGAATATGATTTTTTCTGACATTTTCATGACGTTTCCAAAAAACATTGCAGAATGTTACTTTTCGTGACATTTTTAACACGTTTCCAAATGTTACATTTTGTGACATTTTCATGACGTTTAAAAAAATGTCTTAGAATGTGACTTTTCATGACATGTTCATGATGTTTCCAAAAAACGTTGTGGAATGTGACTTTTCGTTACATTTTTATGATGTTTAAAAAAAGCATCGTGGAGACATTTACAAAAATGTTGTGGAATATGACTTTTCGTAATATTTTCATGACGTTTCAAGAAAATGTGACGAAATGTGACTTTTTGTGATATTTTCATGACGTTTCCAAAAAATGTCGCGAAATGTTACTTTTCGTGACATTTTTATGACGTTTCTAAAAAACATCACAAAATGTGACTTTTCGTGATGTTTTCAGCACTGTTTTCAAAAAATGTGACATTTGAAAAAAACGTCTTAGAATGTAATTTTTCGTAACATTTTCATGACGTTTCCAAAAAAACGTCGCGGAATGTGACTTTTTGTGACATTTTCATGACGTTTCCAAAAAATGTCGCGGAATGTGTCTTTTTGTGATATTTTCATGATGTTTCCAAATAACGTCATGGAATGTGACATTTTGTGGCATTTTCAACACGTTTCCAAAAAATGTCGCAAAATGTGACTTTCTGTGACATTTTCATGACGTTGCCAAAAAAGTTGCAAAATGTGACTTTTCGTAACATTTTCATGACGTTTCCAAAAAACATTGCGGAATGTGACTTTTCATAACATTGCCAAAAAACGTTACGAAAGGTGATTTTTTGTGACATTTTCATTACGTTTCCAAATAGTATCACAGAATGTGACTTTTTGTTACATTTTCAACACGTTTCAAAAAAATTTCGCAAAATGTGACATTTTCATGACGTTTAAAAAACGTCTTGGATTGTGACTTTTCATGACATTTTCTTGACGTTTCCTAAACACATTGAAGAATGTGACTTGTCGTGACATTTTTATGATGTTTCCACAAAGCATCGTGGAATGTGACTTTTCGTGACATTTTTAAAAAATACCACAGAATCTGACTTTTCGTGACATTTTCATGACGTTTCGGAAAAACATCAAAGAATGTGACGTTTCGTGACATTTTATGACGTTTAGAATCGCGAAATGTGACTTTTCGTGACATTTTCATCATGTTTCCACAAAGCGTTGTGGAATGTGACTTTTCGTGACATTTTCTTGACGTTTCCAAGAAAGATCACAGAATGTGACTTTTCGTGACATTTTCATGACGTTTAAAAAAAGTTTTAGAATTTGACTTTTCATGAGCTTTTCAACAAGTTTCCAAAAAACGGTGCAGACTGTTTCCAAAAAAACATTGCAAAATGTTACTTTTCGTGACATTTTCAACACGTTTCCAAATGTTACATTTTGTGACATTTTCATGACGTTTAAAAAATGTCTTAGAAAGTGGTTTTTTGTGACATTTTCATAAGGTTTCTAAAAAACATTGCAAAATGTGACTTTTCGTGACATTTTCATGATGTTTAAAAAAAACATTGCGGAGACATTTAAAAAAATGTTGCGGAATGTGACTTTTCGTAACATATTCTGTAACATTTTCATGATGTTTCCAAAAAAACGTCATAGAATCTGACATTTTCTGACATTTTCATGGCGTTTCCAAAAAAAGTCATGGAATGTGACTTTTCATGACATTTTCATGACGTAACGTTACGGAATGTGACATTTTGTGGCATTTTCAACACATTTCCAAAAATTGTTGCAAAATGTGACTTTTTGTGACATTTTCATGATGTTTGCCAAAAAACGTTGCAAAATGTGACTTTCTGTGACATTTTCATGACGTTTTCGAAAAACATCGCATAATCTGACTTTTCGTGACATTTTCAAGACGTTTCCAAAAATCGTCACGAAATGTGACTTTTTGTGACATTTTCAACGCATTTCAAAAAAATGTCGCAAAATGTGATTTTTTGTGACATTTTCATGATGTTTAAAAAAACGTCTTGAGTTGTGACTTTTCGTGACATTTTCATGACATTTTCAAAAAACATCACGGAATGTGACTTCTCGTGACATTTTTGCGATATTTCCACAACGCATCGTGGAATGTGATTTTTCCTGACATTTTCATGAAATTTCCAAAAAACGCCACGGAATATGACTTTTCGTGGCATTTTCATGAGGTTTCCCAAAAACATCGCATAATGTGATTTTTCGTGACATTTTTATGACATTTTCGAAAAACATTGCGGAATGTGACTTTTCGTGACGTTTCTAAAAACGTCATGAAATGTGAATTTTCGTGACATTTTCTTGACTTTTCCAAGAAAGGTCGCAGAATTTGACTTTTCATGACGTTCAAAAAAAGTTTTAAAATTTGTCTTTTCTTGACTTTTTCAACAAGTTTCCAAAAAATGGTGCAGACTGTGACTTTTCGTGACATTTTCATGACATTTAAAAGAAAGTTTTGGAATTTGTCTTTTTGTGACATTTTCATGTCATTCACAAAAAACGTTGCGAAATGTGACATTTTCATGATTTTTCCAAAAAACGTCGCGAATTGTGACATTTCGTGACATTTTTATGACGTTTCCAAAAAACATCGCGGAATGTGACTTTTCATGACATTTCCATGACTTTTCCAAAAAGGCAGTGAAATGTGACTTTTCATGACATTTTCATGAGGTTTCAAAATAACGTTGCGAAATGTGACTTTTTGGGACATTTTCAAAAGATTTTAAAAACATCGGGGAATGTGACATTTGATGACATTTTCATGATGTTTAAAAAAAGTTTTGGAATTTGATTTTTCGTGACATTTTCATGACATTAACAAAAAACATTGTGGAATCTGTCAGAATGTGACATTTCGTGACATTTTCATGACGATTTGAAATAACTTCGCGGAATGTGACTTTTCGAGGCATTTTCATGGCGTTTAAAAAAAGTTTTAGAATTTGACTCTTCGTGACATTTTCATGTCATTTTCAAAAAACGTTGCAGAATGCGACTTTTTGTGACATTTTCATGACGTTACCAAAGAACGTCACTGAATGTAACTTTTCATGTCATTTTCAGGACATTTCCAAAAAATTCATGGAATGTGACTTTTCGTGATGCAGAATGTGACTTTTTCTGACATTGTCATGACGTTTTCAGAAAATGTTGCGGAATGTGGCTTTCAGTAACATTTTCAGGACATTTGCAAATAACGTCGCGAAATGTGGGTTTTTGTGACATTTTCAGGACGCTTCCAAAAGACATGGCGGAATGTGATTTTTTCTGACATTTTCATGACATTTCCCAAAAACGTTGTGGAATGTTACTTTCCGTGACATTTTCATGACGTTTCTAAAAAAAAATTGCAGAATGTTACTTTTCGTGACATTTCAAACACGTTTCCAAATGTTACATTTTGTGACATTTTCATGACGTTTCTGAAAAACGTTACGGAATGTCACTTTTCGTGACATTTTCATGATGTTTAAAAAAAGCATTGCGAAGACGTTTAAAAAAATGTTGCTGAATGTGACTTTTCGTAACATTTTGATGACGCTTCCAAAAAACGTCGCAGAATCTAACTTTTTGTGACAGTTTCATGACGTTTTGAAAAAAAGTCATGAAATGTGACTTTTCGTGACATTTTCATGACGCTTCCAAATAGCGTCGCCGAATGTGAAATTTTGTGGCATTTTCAACACGTTTCCAAAAAATGTCGCAAAATGTGACTTTTGGTGACATTTTAATGACGTTTAAAAAAAACATCTTGGAATGTAACTTTTCGTGACATTTTCATGACATTGCCAAAAAACGTTTCAAAATGTGACTTTTCGCGACATTTTCATGACGTTTTTGAAAAATATTATGGAATCTGACTTTTCGTGACATTTTCAAGACGTTTCCAAATAACGTCACGGAATGTGACTTTTTGTGACATTTTCAATGCGTTTCAAAAAAATGTCACAAAATGTGACTTTTTGTGACATTTTCATGATGTTTAAAAAAACGTCTTGGGTTTTGACTTTTTGTGGCATTTTCATGATGTTTCCACAAAGCATCGCGGTACGTGGCTTTTCTTGGCTCGAAATGTGACTTTTCATGACATTTTCATGACGTTTCCAAATACGTCGCGAAATGTGACTTTTCATGACATTTTCATGACGTTTCCAAATAACGTCGTGGAATGTGATTTTTTGTGACATTTTCATGACGTTTCCAAAGAACTTCGCGGAATGTGACTTTTTGTGACATTTACATGACATTTCCAAAAAACATTAGGGAATGTGACTTGTCGTGACATTATTATGACATTTCCAAAAAACATCACAGAATGTGACTTGTCGTGATTTTTTCATAACGTTTCCAAATAACTTCACGGAATGTGACTTCTCGCGACTTTTTCATGACATTTCCAAAGAACTTAGCAAAATGTGACTTTTTGGGACTTTTTCAAGATGTTTTCAAAAAACATAGAGGAATGTGACTTTTCGTGACATAGAATGTCACTTTACGTGACATTTTCATGACGTTTCGAAAAAATGTCACAGAATGTGACTTTTTGTGATATTTTTATGTTGTTTCCAAAAAAATCTCAGAATGTGAGTTTTCATGACATTTCCAAAAAATGCCATGGAATGTGAATTGTCGTGACATTTTCATGACGCTTCCAAAGAACGTTGCAGAATGTGACTTTTCGTGACATTTTCATGACGTTTGCAAAAAACATAAAGGAATGTGACTTTTCGTGACGTGAAATGTGACTTTACGTGACATTTTCACGACGTTTCCAAAAAATATCGCAGAATGTGGCTTTTCGTGACATTTTATGGCGTTTCCAAAAACATCGCGGAACGTGACTTTTCGTGACGTTTTCAAGACGTTTCTAAAAACATCGTGGAATGAGACTTTTCGTCGCATTTTCATAATGTTTCCACAAAATGTCGTGGAATGTGACTTTTCGTGACATTTTGATGACGTTTCCAAGAAAGGTCACGGAATGTGACTTTTCGTGACATTTTCATGACGTGTAAAAAAAGTTTTGGAATTTGACTTCTTGTGATTTTTTCATGACGTTTCCAAAAACGGTGCGGATTGTGATTTTTCATGACGATTAAAAAAAGTTTTGGAATTTGACTTTCGTGACATTTTCATGACTTTTCCAAATAATGTCGCAGAATGTGACCTTTCATGACATTTTTATGACGTTTCCAAAAAACATTATGGAATGTGACTTTTTGTCACATTTTCATGACGTTTCCAAAAAACATTGTCGAATATGACTTTTCGTGACATTTTCATGACATTTCCAAATAACGTCGCAGAATGTGACATTTAGAGACATTTACATGACTTTTAAAAAAAAAGTTTTAGAATTTGGTTTTTCGTGACATTGTCATTTCGTTTCCAAAAAATGTTGCGAATGTGATTTTTTGTGACATTTTCATGACTTTTCCAAAAACTTAGCGCAGTGTCACTTTTCGTGACATTTTCATAAAGTTTCAAAATAACGTTGCGAAATGTGACGTTTCGGGACATTTTCAAAAGATTTAAAAAACATCGCCCAATGTGACTTTTCATCACATTTTCATGACGTTTTAAAAAAGGTTTTAGAATTTGACTTTTCATGACGTTTGTAAAAAACATTATGGAATGTGACTTTTCATGACATTTTCATGACATTTCCAAATAACGTCATAGATTGTGACTTTTCGAGACATTTTCATGACGTTTAAAAAAAATTTTGGAATTTGACTTTTCGTGACATTTTCTTGTCATTTCCAAGCAACGTTGCGGAATGTGACTTTTTGTGACATTTTGAGGACGTTTCCAAAGAACGTCACGTAACGTAACTTTTCATCACATTTTCAGGATGTTTCCAAAAAACAATGCGGAATGTGACTTATCATGATGCAGAATGTGACTTTTTGTGACATTTTCATGACGTTTCCAAAGAACATCACGGAATGTAACTTTTCGTGACATTTTCAGGATGTTTCCAAAAAACATTGTGGAATGTGACTTTTCGTGATGCGGAATGTGACATTTTGTGACATTATCATGACGTTTCCAAAAATGTCGCGAAATGTGGGTTTCCGTGACATTTTCCTGATGTTTCCAAATAACATCGTGGAATGTGGTTTTTCGTGACTTTTTCATGACGTTTCCAAAAAAGGCGGCGGAATGTGACTTTTTGTGACATTTTCATGATGTTTCTAAAAAACGTCGAGGAATGTTACTTTTTGTAACATTTTCATGACGTTTCCAAAAAACATCGCAGAATGTGACTTTTCATAACATTTCAAAATAACGTCGCGGAATGTGACTTTTCGTAACATTTTCATGACCTTTCCAAAAAATGTCGCGGAATGTGACTTTTCATGACATTTTCATGACGTTTCCAAATAACGTCGCGAAATGTGACTTTTCGTGACATTTCCAAATAATGTTGCTGAATGTGACTTTTCGTCACAATTTCATGACGTTTCCAAATAACTTCGCGGAAAGTGACTTTTTGGGACTTTTTCATGACGTTTCCAAAAAATGTCATAGAATGTGACTTTTCGTGACATTTTCATGTCGTGGAATGTGACTTTTCTTGACATTTTTATTATGATTAAAAAATGTTGTGGAATGTGACTTTTCGTGAAATTTTTATGATGTTTCCAAAAAACATCGCGGAATGTGACTTTCGTGTCATTTTCATGACGTTTGCAAATAACATCGCAGAATGTGACTTTTCATGACATTTTCATGACATTTCCAAATAACATCACGGAATGCTACTTTTTGTGAAATTTTCATTACGTTTCTAAAAAAGATCGTGGAATGTGAATTTTTGTGACATTTTCAAGACGTTTCCAAACAACCTCACGGAATGTGACTTTTTGTGACATTTTCAACATGTTTCCAAAAAGTGTCGCAAAATGTGACTTTTTGTGACATTTTCATGACGTTTAAAAAAAATGCCTTGGAATGTGACTTTTCGTGACATTTTTATGATGTTTAAAAAAAGCATCACGGTGACGTTTAAAAAAATGTTGCAGAATGTGATTTTTCGTAACATTTTCATGACGTTTTTAAAAAAATGTCGCGGAATGTGACTTTTCGTGACATTTTTATGACGTTTCCAAAAATCATCGCGGAATGTGAATTTTCGTGATATTTTCATGACCTTTCCAAATAACGTCAAGGAATGTGCCTTTTTGTGACATTTTCAACATATTTCCAAAAAATGTCACAAAATGTGACTTTTTGTGACATTTCCATGGCGTTTAAAAAATGTCTTGGAATGTGACTTTTCATGACGTTTCCAAATAGTTGTGAAATGTGACTTTTTCTGTCATTTTCATGATGCTTCCAAAAAACATCGCAGAATGTGATTTTTTGTGACATTTTCAAGATGTTTCCAAATAACGTCACAGAATGTGACTTTTCGTGACATTTTCAACACGTATCTAAAAAATGTCTCAAAATGTTACTTTTTGTGACATTTTCATGACGTTTAAAAAAACATCTTGGAGTGTGACTTTTCGTGACATTTTCATGACGTTTCCAAAAAACGTTGCAGAATGTGACTTTTCGTGACATTTTCATAATGTTTAAAAAAAGCATCGTGGAGACGTTTAAAATAATGTTGCAGAATGTGACTTTTCGTATCATTTTCATGACGTTTCCAAAAAAAGTTGCAGAATGTGATTTTTTGTGTCATTTTTATGGCGTTTCCCAAAAACATCGCGGAATGTGATTTTTTGTGACATTTTCAAATAACATCATGGAATGTTACTTTTTGTGACATTTTCAACATGTTCCAAAAATTGTCGCAAAATGTGATTTTTCTTTACATTTTTATGATGTTTAAAAAAACGTCTTGGAATATGACTTTTCGTGACAGTTTCATGATGTTTAAAAAAAGCATCGCAGAGACGTTTAAAAAATATTGCAGAATGTCACTTTTCGTGACATTTTCATGATATTTCCAAAAAACATCAAGGAATGTGACTTTTCGTGTCATTTTTATGACGTTTCTAAAAAACTTCACAGAATGTGAATTTTCATGACATTTTCAAGACGCTTCCAAATAATGTCACAAAATGTGATTTTTTGTGACATTTTCAACATGTTTCCAAAAAATGTCACAAAATGTGACTTTTTGTGACATTTTCACGACGTTTAAAAAAACGTCTTAGAATGTGACTTTTCGCGACATTTTCATGACGTTTCCAAAAACTGTTGCGGAATGTGACTTTTTGTGACATTTTCAAGACGTTTCAAAAAAAATGTCGTCAAAGAGACTTCTCGTGAAATTTTCAATACGTTTCCCAAAAAAAGCGCAAAATGTGAATTTTCGTTACATTTTCAACACATTTCCAAACAACCTCATGGAATGTGACTTTTTCTGACATTTTCATCACGTTTCCAAAAAATGTCGCAAAATGTGACATTTTATGTCATTTTCATGACGTTTAAAAAAACATCTTGGAATGTGACTTTTCGTGACATTTTCATTCGAAAAACGTTGCAGGATGTGACATTTCATGACATTTTCATGATGTTTAAAAAAAGCATCGCAAAGAAGTTTTAAAAAATGTTGCGGAATGCGGCTTTTCGTAAAATTTTCATGTCGTTTCCAAAAAAATGTTGCGGAATGTGACTTTTCGTGACATTTTCATGACGTTTCTAAAAAACATCACGGAATGTGACTTCGTGATATTTTCATGACGTTTCCAAATAATGTCACGGAATGTGATTTTTTGTGACATTTTC
>JAOSBK010008652.1:0-12500 GCA_027568895.1 Erythroxylum shatona
GATCTCTTGTTAGAACGATAAGCTCTCTTTTTATAGAACGATAAGCTCTCTTTTTAAGATCATAGTTATGGTTGGGGGGGCGAGGTCTCTGCTGATGACCCGAAAGTACCAGTTGTCGTTGGCAGGCAGCATGGGAAGAGGGTTAGGCTAAGGTAACTCAAGTGAGAGAGCCGTGTTATGGGTGACCTTATTGCACGGTTCAGAGAGCACTTGTGTATGTGATGCAAGTGAACGTGTACGAAAAAGCTGTCGTAAAGTTTCGTTCTTCGTTCCGTCGTTGACCCTATCTATGTTTCTACGATGGCCCAAGAACACGCTTATTCTTCAGCCGTAGAGAGACTTTTGAATTGCGAGGTACCATTACGAGCTCAATATATACGAGTGTTATTCTGTGAAATAACTCGAATTTCAAATCATTCACTTGCTTTAACTACTCATGCTATGGATGTGGGAGCATCAACTCCGTTCCTGTGGGCTTTTGAGGAGCGGGAGAAATTGTTGGAATTCTATGAAAGAGTCTCGGGAGCCAGGATGCATGCCAGTTTCATACGCCCAGGTGGAGTGGCACAAGATCTGCCTCTTGGCTTATGTCGAGATATTGATTCCTCCACACAACAATTTGCTTCTCGTATCGACGAATTAGAAGAGATGTCAACCGGCAATCGTATCTGGAAACAACGATTAGTAGATATTGGTACTGTCACTGCACAGCAAGCAAAGGATTGGGGATTCAGTGGTGTAATGTTAAGAGGTCGTGCGACATGAAGACATTGATAGCAATATGGGGGAAGTTCCCATCAGGCAACAACGGTTCTGCCTGACCCTACTTAAGCATGCATATTATGTCAGTGAAGACTTGGTGTGAAGCCTTGGAGCTTACGTTAGAAGAGCAAAATCAAGGCCCTGGGCTAGGGTGAGCTGAGGGGGGACAGCGTAAGCGAGCGAATGTGTGTAAGCCCAGTCAAACATGACTGTTCTAGGCGGGGCGGACCACCCACCTTCGAATGGTGTTGGTCCTACGGACCGTGAACGGATTTCGCCTCTGGCCTCTGGGCACGTCGGAACCGCATGAGTTCACCGGGGTGGAGCACGGTCCGCCAAAATCGGCATAGGTTAGGTGCTATTGATGGAACATGGTAAGCCTCTCTTTTTCCATATGGAAGTGCTGCAGGCACATAGAGATGTGGGTAGAGGAAGCCTCAAAAACCGAAGGCCGAGCTGTAGGTCACGTGACCTGCACCGAGTTGGTGGCTGACTGGGCTTTTTCCTGGATCAAAGCAGATCCGCTCGCCTTCTTGTTATCAAAAAGTTGGTCGAATCGGGCGGGCCCCTGCCTCCGAGCGTCGAATGAAATAGGTGGCCGGGCCCATCATATCAAAAGGGGTGTAGAAAGAGAACCCGGCCACCTTTCCCTTATCCCTTATTTTAGGGGCGGGATTCGCCCAAGAACGACCAGTCTTGTGGTGGTACGGAAGGCACGGACTCCGCGAACGTCCCGCGCCCCCTTTTTCTAATAAGGGAAATCAAGCCTCAACCAGAACCACATTCCTTTTGCGTGTGGATGTAGCTAAGTGTCTGACTCTATTGGTCATAGTTTCCTGCTGTTGCGGCTGGTGCTGCGCGTGCGTGAACCAACCCAACAAGAAAGGATGCCTCTCCGGGCATCTGAGAATGATTCGAGCCGTATGAAGGGAAACTCTCACGTACAGTTCTTTTTTTTTGGGGGGGACGGAGGAACCCGACAGGGTCCCCCCACTTTCTTTTTTCGGGCCTAAGTGAAAGTGAAGTGGTGGGCCTACCCATCCCAACCAGGGGTATGCTGGGATTTGCGAAAAGCAGCACCTTACGATGTTTATGACCAATTGGATCCTGACGTACCAGTAGGTACCAGAGGGGATCGCTATGATCGTTACTGTATCCGTATCGAAGAGATGCGACAAAGTCTTCGGATCATTGTGCAATGTCCTAATAAAATGCCTAGTGGCATGATCAAAGCCGATGATCGTAAGCTATGTCCTCCATCACGATGTCGAATGAAACTATCCATGGAATCGTGTGCCGTGTGAAACATAGATCATCGCCGTTCTTAACCGAGACTCAGGTTAAGCTCCGTCTCGGAACCTTGTGGGGTGGGGTTAGGAGTAAAGCATCCCGAGGTTGGCGCATCTCGTTGGGCGTGGAAAAGCATTGGGAACCCACATTTCTTTCTTCGGAGCCTTTTCTTTTCCCGTCCCCCCGCCCCGGCGTAGCGCTTCGAAAAAAAAAAACTTCGGAAGAATCAATTGACTTCTCCCTTCTTCATTGATCTGGGGGAAAAGGAACCGTCTACCAGTTGGGAAGCTAGACATCCAGTAAGTGGCTTGATGAGGATAACTAAGCTGACACGCCGGAGTTGGCTGCTGGCACAACAGGGTGGTGCCTTACCGCGCCGCAGGCGAACGCGCGGTAGCGTTCGTGGTGGTGCTTCAGGATTCCAATGTACTGCGTCCAAGATCAGAACGAGCTTGCCGGCGGACCACTGCCGTCCCATTCTTGAGTGAGCTGGAGCGCAGCCATCTTATCCACTGAACTAGCTATCGCTTCGGGTCGAAGCACTCAAATCAAAAGACCGGGAAACGCGGCGACATAGGAACCACGGGACCCCCAACTAGTAAAGGGAAAGCGGAAGTGCGCTCCTGCGCACCAGCTGAAACTTTCCCCTTTCTCTAAAAATGAAAATAAGGTAAGCTTCATAGCTTCAACCTATACAAGGCTTTTTATTTCCTTTTTTTAGGTTGGGTTGCTGGATACGGGATCCTCGTAGTAGGCTGGACCAACATCTAGCCGAGAGAGGGCAGCCTTTAGAAGCAACAGGTTGGGAAACCAAGAGAACGCTTCGCGTTTTCTTATCTTTTTCCCGCCCTAGGAGTAGCACAAAACAAAAAGAGGGATTAGCATTATTGACCCAATGAAAAAGCACTAACACCTTCCTCGTTGGGGCTCCGGGGGAACTGGGAAAACGCTGACGCGACGGGAAACCGGCCACTAGTTACAAAGCTCCAATAAGGTATCGAGAGGGCTATCACAGTCAGGTGCGAAGCAATTAGCCCCTATTGGTAAAGTACCCCTCCTCCTATTTAGGGGGTTGAGGCAAGAAATGGCTTGATGAATCGCCACGCACCGGCCCCATTCACTTGCTTATCGTAGAGGCTGTAAGTACACAGTGCCCCACAACTATTAATAGTATAGTGGGGTTGAAACACCAGACTGCCCGCCCCTTTCTTTCAAGTAGGCCACTTTTTCCGGAACACAGTCCGGGATAACCGTGACCGTGTATATCTCTTCGATGCTTTCATTTCGAAATGCCCGCTTCCACCGCTGTTTCACCTCCCCCAAAGCAAGGTTGGCTTGACGAGCGCAGATGTGGAGCAATAAAACCAAAAATATCTTTCTTGTCCTTCTACTTAAAGGGCAAAGAGAAGCGCTTTTGCTACTGAGAAAACGAACGGTCAGCACGAAGGTTCAAGACTTAGCCGAGCATTAGCGAAGCGTCATTCTCATAGCGAGGCACTTCGAGTTAGCGAAGCGCTGTAGTAGCGTCGAAGCCCTATGTGCTATAATGCTGAGCCAAGGACGCTCCGCCTTATCTATCAGTCAACTGAGTTCTGAACGACCGTGGTAATGGCTTAATCTATAGATGGAAAGCCCTATGATGGGAAACTACCACGTTAGGTTTGGAGAGAGATGGGACCGCTTATGTTATATAATAGGGAGAGCAGATGCAAGCTTTTTTGTTTCAATAACTGGCCAAATGCCTATAGGATCATCGGTCTACTCTACCTCAATTCACCATTTCGAACTTTATACAGAAGGTTTTTCCGTACCAGCTTCTTCTACCTATACCGCAGTTGAAGCACCTAAAGGAGAATTTGGTGTCTTTCTGGTCAGTAATGGAAGCAATCGTCCCTACCGTCGTAAAATAAGAGCACCTGGCTCTGCCCATTCACAAGGACTCGATTCTATGTCCAAACATCACATGCCAGCAGATGTGGTCACCATCATAGGTACTCAAGATATTGTGTTTGGAGAGGTGGATAGATAGGAATTTTCTCGATCAGGACCCTAGCTTTATTGCAAGCCAAAAAGTAGAAATAAGGGGTTATTATTTTTGTTTCTCATACCTATTTTATCAAAAAATGGCAGATCAAATCCTTAACTCCCTTCTGCACTTGATACAAAATATCCATGTTGGCATTCCTATAGTCGTATGGTTGTTGGCCACCTGGCGCGTCGCTCGGTTACGGGGGCTCAATCAGGAAAACTTTCAAGAGCGAGTAGAAGAGAGCGTAGCGGAAACTCTAAAGGAACAGATTTCCACAAAGCTCTTGGATCCTTTATTTATGCAACAGAGAATTCCACTCCCCCCACAAAGGAGTACCTATGATTTGGTCGAGCGAATGGTAGAGCATGACCCAAATAATGTCACGGTCTTAGCCGAAATTTATAACAATTTGGAAAATTTTGGAATTACCAGTCCTTATTATTCAGAAGCAGTCAATATAGCTTTTTCACTCTTTTAATGGCTGGCATCGATTGTACAAGTTCAAGAAGGAATACCAAAACCTAGTTCACTCGCTGAGTCTCTAAGCATCCATGGCTGAATGGTTAAAGCGACCCAACGGTTTTTGTAGGTTCAATTCCTGCTGGATGGACATTGCCAATGGTAAACTTCCTCTCACTTTAGTAAAGCAAGATCGTTCCTATCTCTTGACTGAGACAGCACCCGTGGGAGGCGGTAGTGAGGGAAAGATCGATTGTTTGATTTACCCACCCGCCCTTGATCTTTGGCTTAGCCACGCGTACCGAGTCGAAATCCGGACAAAAGAATTGTTCACCCAGCAAAACTCTAGCTATTGACTTGGATGTGTCCTCACTCACAAGACAAGTCCCATTTTGATACAAAAGTATGCCCAAGAAACGAAAGTTTTCATGATCTTGATGCTTTTAGTTTTAGATTGAATTTCCATAGGCAAGCCATACTAGCCTGATCCTGGGACTCCTCTCTACGTGATTTGATTTGAAGATAGGGTTTGTTCCCAGCCCTTACTGATCTACGAGATTTGCAGATCTTTGTTTGAAGGCAGGTGCAAAGAAATGGGACAAGATAAGATCAGCAGTTCGCGTTGACGGACGGAATCGGAGAATGAGAAGCCTACAAAACCGGAAGCCCTTTTTCAGCTTTTAGGGAAGCTAAGGAACGTAGTATTCGGATTGGACTTCACTGAAGAGATTTTTTTGCCCGATGTGAAGGAAGAAGAAGTTTCAAGTAAAGTCTTAAAGAAAGGTAGAAGAAAGTGGGAATCCGGTAGCCTTGTAGGGTTCATTTCCGAAGATGAAGGAGTGAGTCCACTTGACCCAGTGAAAGATGTTCCGGAACGATAGCCACTCGCGGAGTTTGGTGTGGTAGCTCGAGCCAAGAGAAAAAAGCACTCGATCATCGGATCGGTGAGGGCTTAAGTAAAGAGAAGCGGCGGATCAAAGATCGGAATACCTTCCTTTAACAGCTAGAGGTGGATTGAATGAGAGGCCGCTATTTGCTTGCTTCTCCTGTTCGCTCTAGTTCACCTGGTTTACAACGGTCTGTTTGCTAGGTTTTAGACGAGGGCTAAGGGCGAGTCAACCCTCTTAGCAGCTCTTTCCTAATTAATCAGCTTTTGTGCTCTCCGCGGAAAGACTTTGAAGAATTCCACCAACTACTGATCTCATGAAAGGGAATACAGTTAAACAAGACTTTATTTCTCTTGCACCACGCCGGAACGTATGGACACTGCCTAAAGTTAAGTAAGAAGGAATCGGGGGCTAGCTTTCCTGCTTCTGTGCTTCTTATTAAGAAGATAGAAAAGATATAGCTATCTCCCGTATCTTTAGAGCGTTTCACTCGTTTAAGGAAGACTCATACAGCCTAAGAAAACAGGGTTTACGAACAGGGGTTATTCCCATATAGATGTGACTTTTATCCCGCTAGTCTGTCACGTAGTTCAAGCGTGAAGTCTTTCTTTTTTGCCTATGCCTTTTCCCTAAGCATGCATATCCGGCTGACATAGGTGTCAATTCAAGAAAATTGTGTAAGTAAAAGTCAAGATAAAAGTGTTTTCTTTCACTTAAAGCTGAATGAAGATATCCTGTCGAAAGTCTTTTCTTTATTAAGTGACAATTTCAAAGGCATCCCTCTAAATTTCCGATATAGCAGGTGATCCATAAGAGACTGGATTAGCATATATAAAGAATAGACTAAGGGAACTATGAAAGATCGATCGATATTAAGATAAGCCCCGCTCCCTAAGGGGCCCCTCTCTGAGTTGGTCTGTAAAGAACTCGAGTGAAAGGAGTAAGGTCTCAGATACCCTCTAACGACAGTTAGGTGGCAGAGAGTTTTGGAAGTTGTCGATTACCCAGAATGGGTAGCTAATAGAGTACCAGTCCCCAAGAAGGATGGGAAAGTCAGGATGTGTGTGGATTATCGAGACTTAAACAGAGCTAGCCCAAAGGAGAATTTCCCATTGCCTCATATTGATGTGCTAGTTGACAATACTGCAGGACACCACATGTTCTCTATCATGGACGGATTCTCAGGATATAATCAGATCAAGTTATTCTGGGATGACAAGAAGAAAAACATGCTTCATCACCCTTTGGGGAACCTTTTGCTATAAGGTGATGCCTTTCGGATTAAAGAATGCTGGGGCCACATACCAAAGGGCCATGGTCACTCTATTCCATGACCTCATGCACAAAGAAATGGTTGAATATAGGTACAGGACTGACTAGGGTAGAAGACTTTCAGAAAGGTTACAACCCTGATCTCCTTCCCCCTTTATTTCCATCCGATCAGCCAGTTGCAGAAGAAGCTCAGCTTAAAGGCAAGTTAGACCAATAGAGTTCTAAAAGTTCTTTAGATGGCAGTTGCTAACCATAGAGTTGAATTGAGTTGCTAAGGCTATTTTCAAGTTCTCTTTGGAGTTTACTTAACATCAAGTTCCTGCAAACTAGGTTAAGAAATCCTGTGGGCAAGACAGCCAGTGAGAGGTCTTTCATGGACTAGATCCCAGCAGATAGCGAGATTCTTACTGAGAAAGTCACGTTTAATGATGAATATGGAGGATTATCCACCGGAAAACGCCTTCCCTTAGAAGGCTATATAGAGCCCTTAAGAACGAAGTAAGACATTCTCTGGTAGTCACGTAGTAACCCAAGATAGTGAAGAATTTATGGCAGTGAAAACTATATCTGTCTAAAGGTGATGGATGGGCACAAAACCTATCCCATGTTCTAAATGAATCTATCTTTCCAATAGTCTGAGAGCGATGAACTGACCTTTGTGGAAAAACTCTTTGATAAACCCTGATGATTGAAACTGGCCACACAAAGGAGAGCCCGAAAGAAGAGGAAATCGAAGAGCGAACGTACGTTGGATATGTAGAGGTACACATATGTAAGGTCATTAAACTGCTCAACCTTACCCCTTAATGGTTGCATGACGATCCCATAAAGAAAATAGATGGATTGTCAAAAAAGACTACCTAATAAAGATCAAATGCTTAATCCATAGGATCAGCGATTAGCAACTGAGACCGGCCAATGGCAATGGGTGACAGATTTGAATCGAGATTAGCTTGGCTACTTTTCCGCCCTATAGGAAGATTAGCTTCACTGGTTACTTTTTTCGGCATCCGTCCAGAGATCTAAATACGATAATCCAACCCCTGGGTGAAGCGAAGTCAAGTTTACAGCTTCTGGTGGAGTCTTCTCTAAAGCGACTGGGGGGCAGGTTCTCTAAACCAAGCCTTTCCTTCTGTTCTTATAGCATAGCCCTTGCTTGGGCATAGTTTTGTGCTGAACAAGTCAATGACTACTTCCTTTTTCCTTTCGCCGGTTTTATAGAAAGTGTTCCGGGAGTGTTATCCGCGTAAGTTTTGGATTTCTTTTGTTATGATATTTTTTTTGCCTTGCCCCTTGCGTCTGCTCTTACATGCAAAATATCCTCGAAATTACGTAGGTGATTCACTTGCTGTAGACGGACTTGCTTGGTTTACCGGAGTGAATTTCAGTATAGGTGGGATGGAGACAAGTACTCACTCTCCTGGCTTTCGGGCAGCTAGTTGGCCTTTTAGATGGAGGGTTAAAAGACCTTTCAGTGGCCTCTAGAAGCCCAGTTATCGGATCTTCCTTAGCTTCTGAACCCGGTTCTTTCTTGCTATCTCTCTTTCTGTTAGCAGATTAAGCCAAAAAAGACGGTAAAATGAGACTTTTTACAAGAGGGAAGTGAAGAGGGAATGCTTTGTTAGTACACCAAGGCTTCTGGCTGATCTGGTCTCACTGGATAGTTTTTAGACTTCGAGGGATGCGTAATAAAAGAGTAATAAAAAGATGTGAACATGAAGACAGAGCTTACCCTACCAGGAAAGGAAGCTCTTGGAAGTTTCCCAAGCATACCTCTCTTCCAACTTCTCTTTTCTTTTGCGAGCTAGTCCAATCATTCAATAAAGGGCGAGGCTAGAACCAGCACATTAACTCACCTCTATGATCTCCCTATCACATCTTGGTTCAGCAGGCTGGCGGGTTGGTCTTCTGCTGCTCTACTGATTCCGAGCTCTATCTCCGGGTCGTCCGCGCACCGGTCCCCTTCCTACGCAAGGGTCGATGTAATTGAGGGTTTTCTTTCTCTTCCACTGAAGAAAGAACGAAGAGGCTAAAAGAAAAAAAAGAGGCTCGCTGGAATGCTTGAAAGCGACTTGGCACACTGAACCGAGAACGTCCTACTGCTTTGACTCACTCCCCTTAGCCTTTTCTCTTGGGTGGACTAAGATCGATCGATCTATCTTATATGTTCTTTCCTCCCCAGATCTCCTAAAAAGCATTGAACACTTTCTATATCCGAGAATGTCTATCCTGACTTCGTTCACTTTCTAACTTTACTTTGACTCGACTTCTTCTGTCAGAGACCTATCTTCGGCTAGCGGTGACCGGCGAAAGCACCTTTTGGCTTGGCGGAGCTTTCTTGATCCACTATACTACTAATAGATAATAGAATAAGAAGTTCACTTTTCTTTTATTATAATCCCACTCAAAGAAAGATGAAAGGTTGGTTGGCAGTAAAGGCTATTCCGGGAACTGCTAGAAGTAGCCATGTAGGCAACTGAACCTAATTCCTATTGAATTGAAAATGAAAAAGAAGCTGCTTGACCGAATAGGGCAAGGAGTGGCTACTAGATAGAAAATCAGTTCCGAGACTAAGAGATTGGGCTATCGGCCGGTATCAGTTGAAGTCAACAAAGAAGGAAAGCCTTCCCACAATCCAAAATTGTCAGGTGAAAAGAAGATAGATGACTGAGAGTCACGGGATTTTGAAAGCGCCGCATCTAGCTCAGCAGCTTCTTCAAAAGAGATGACGGATACAGAGCGGTTACCACTTGTAGGCTCATTCACCAACTAGGACTTGCGGGCGAGCTACCTGCTTCTCTCTCCAACTCCGCGTAGTCCCAAAGAAGCTAAACGACCTCTACCTAATGGGCTAGCTCAATTCCATCGATCCCCGGTTTTTTAGTCGAGCATCGCTTTTCCCCCATTGGTCTTACCTCTACAACCCTTGGACTATCTAACTAAAGAGCTGTCTTGTCTTTTCATTAAAGCAATCGGTCGTGCTGTCATCCGGAATATGTCCCTAGTTTGGTGAATCTCTCCCGTGCGTCTTCGCTAGGGCAGAGCGCTCATTCCTTTTTGAAAAACTTCCCGGAGAATCTTTCGTACTGTATCGATCGGTCATCCGTGAACTCTCGCATTAGCGAATCGATTTTCTGTTTAGCTTAGCTCATCCCGCTTATCTCCTGTTGTTAACAGGGAAAAGGTCCCTCTTCTAGTCGACCCGGAAGTGATCTCGCTACCTTAATTGAATCCCCATTTCTCTTTCCTCTCTTTGCGAAAGACACGCAATTTCCTTCTCTTCCATTCATCTCATTCACTCTTTAGTCGGATCTAACTTGAGCTCTTGAGTTTCTGCTATCAAGCGAGCTTGCTTTTGAGTTCGCTTTTCACTACTCTGAATCTCTATCGCTTTCACAGAAACCAAGGGAACCCAGAGAGAGGAGTTCACACCGACCGCTACCCTCTTCTTCAACAAAGGCGGATCTAGAACTGTCACCTTTCTATTGTATTGAATAGAGAGATAGAGTCCAAGTCAAGCCAAAAAGGCTACTCTTCGAAAGCCTCTCTATTTTATTACCGTGGGAGGTTTTCGATTCCGCCCTTCCTTTTTTATAATCTTTCTCTACCCAATAATCTTTCTATACCCACCGTCTTATATAGCAGGGGGTAGGCCGACAAGACGTTAATCGCTTATTCCGGCCCCTATTATCTTCATTCCAAAACAGGAAGTCACAGCTTACTCTCTTTCTCGAGGTTCTTCCTATTCACATCCAACTTGAGGAATGATTGTTTCCAGCTTAACATTTCTGGCAGCTAGTTTCGGTTGTAAACTCCTAAATCCATTGAATCCGGATTCTCCTCTCCTACTGGCCTTACTAAAACTAAAGCACCAAGACTTAGCCTAGCTAGCACAGAACAGACACCATAGGAAAGGGCACACCAAACCATTTTGGAACAAGGTCACCCTCACCACAGACAGAAGGGAAAGTCTAATGAGAATGAGATCGACGGTCTTTTTCCTTTCTCTATTCTATAAAGAAAGAATCTAAATACCCAGTTCTTCCTTAAATAACATACCAACTCACCTATAAAATGGAAACATGCCCAGGTAGAGTAGAGAGAGGATCAAAGCAAACTAAGCTAAAAAGTGGCTCCTAAAAAAGTCAAAGAGTCAAAGTCAAGCATTCCAATTGTCAAGATTATAGAGACAGAGTTACCATTGAGAGTTGCCTACCCCCGCCCTCGGGTCATGAGCCGGCTTAAGCCCGTTCGTTCCTCTCCTCTTGGTCGAGCGTCTGCAAACCTTCGCTTCCCGCCTTTGTTTTGTTTGGGCGGCCATTCTCGTTTGAACAAGAGTGTGATCTCCCCTGGTCTTCTCCAAGAGAAAAAACTTAAACGCCACCGGGCTTCTTATTTCAAACTTGAAAACAGAAAGAAAGGACTAGCAGTCTATACTTTTCTCTTTTTTTAGACTCTCAGGTCTTATTCCTTGCTAGCAGCTAAGGGTTATGTCCTACTAGATTTGAACTTGATTGAGTTAGACCTCGGTTGCAATAGAAAGAGAGACTGGCCAATTCCTTATCTACGCAAGACCTATGCCAAAGACCGTCTTCTGTAACAGAAACTCCAGGGTTTTCCTCAGAGCTAAGCATTCGTTCCCAGTCGACAACAGCAGTTACGCCTTTTTCTTTTCCGCATGCCCCTACTAAAAAAGAGAGAAAACAGCGAAATGGATTGGGTTCCTGTTCGCCGCTTCTTTTTTTTCATTTCATTTTCTTGGCTCACGATTCCACTTTGGTGGAAGGAAGTCAGTTGAATTGATTAAATCGTATAAAAAGAAAAGTAGCTGTTCTCTCTTCCAATTCCGGCGGGAGGTTTGGAGCTCTTTGGCTCTTTCCTGTTGTTGCGTTGTAGGATGCTTATCCCGTCTTATCACCTTTGCTATAGAATTTTCTCTTGGGAATAGAATGAAGCCAATCTTTCCTGTTTCCGGGGGATTGATTTCTTGCTGTCCCATGAATCATATCCCTAGTCTGAGATAAGGATAAGGAAAGCTAATGACATCTAATATATAATATAAAGAAAAATATCACTTCCGAAAAAATTTCCATCTGAAATTCATTTCAAAACTAGTGGAAGATCTGACTCAATACTGAAAGCAGGTCGGGTAGTCACTAGCGGAGACCCCAGGGGATCCTCTTTTGATGCTTTACTGCTTTCCTTTGTAAGCCTATCCACTGCTGCTTGAGTAAGCAAATGACATAGAATAAGGGAAAGAGGACTCGAATACAAACTGTTAGTAGCACTCAAATCAGAGAAAAATGCCACAGAAGTAGCTGCAAGTCTTTTAGCCATTGGGGCTCTTGCTATTGGTTCATATCCGTTGTTTGCAATTGAATCAGTAAGCGCTCAACCATTAGCCGTGCTAGTCTTTTCTGTGAGAGTTTCCGTTGTTAGACTATCTGATTCGGTAACTGTTCCATTAACCGGTCTTCTCTTTGCGCGTAGACGGTCTTTCGGAAGAGAAAAAGCTGTTGGGTTTGACATTAGAGCTGGTATTTCATCAGCTGCAAGTTTTTTTCCGGTGATGGCCTTGTCAAAGTATCCGCTCCTTTGGTGCTATCATCGTATATTCATAAGAGAAGAAAGATCGGATCGTAGGGTAGATTCAAGGTATGCCAGTTGATTGATTCTACTCCACTTTCCAGATTGGGTGAGTGTTAAGTGTATTTTTGTAAAAAAGAGTATGAAGGATCTAGTGGGCGTACTGTCTTACCTGTCCACTCAAGGCGTTGCAAGCAAATGGTTTTTGAAAAGCG